>JAHLWY010000285.1:0-147399 GCA_020002185.1 Paraescarpia echinospica
TCTTGGAGGTCTATATATGTTTCCTATAGTAATATTCGTAGATTGGCTGCCACCATTTATTTGGACTACTAATCCTTCCCAGTTTTCATACATGTTAAAATCAAAATGGCGTATCGTTGAGTGACTATGCTTGCTTATTTAAATGTTTTGGCTTAGTGACGACTCGCGATGAGGCAGTGCCAGAGGCAAACATGCACAAGACAGTAGCGAGTGTGTTTGCATTGTCACACACCCACGCCTACAATTCTACAAAATAACTAACGCCACACACACCCTTCTCACGAAGACAGACGTAAATCATGCTTTAATGCCATACGAAGAATTGAGTTTTCCGACAAGCTCATCACTAATGCAAGGTAGTGCAGTGCACATTTCTTGTTACGAAATGGAGCTGTCATTATTTTACCAATATGCGTGCGCATACAAATACGTATAAACACTGGAACTGGCAATGGCGCGTCTGTCAAAATTTATTTATCTAGATTTGGCTGTTGATTACGTCTCCGCCCTGCATTTCCATTCTTGGGAGTTTTGACGTGACGACAGTATTGAGTTCGAAGACTGTCCATTCGCTTGGTGATATTCAATGCTGAAATAAAGAACCCTGTTGATTAAAAAAAATATTGTTATTAAAACAAATTAGCAGTATGACATATACATCATTTCCGAAATACTTTAAAATAACAATTGGTTTACGGAAAGAAAGAACGGAAATTTAGTTATAATTATCAATGTACTACTTAAGACTAATCATAATATATTAATATGATATAAGCCAATATTGAATAGGATGAATAACATGAATAGCCCAAGGAGATTCATCAAAATGTTAACATATAATTGTTATCATAGGCAAAATAGTTTTGATTCTTTGCCGGTCATTAACATCTCGCAACTTATCAATTATATCTTATCGTTTGTAATATGTAATAGAAGGCTTGCCATACATTTTTCGTCTTTCAATGATCGTAAATATTTCACTAAAACAAATTCTAAACATGTTTATCTTCAATCGCTAAAATACATTTCCAACCTTTTGCTTTGTTGTAATAAATACTTAAATTGTTACAATTTGGTGACACAATGTTGCAATTTTTTACACATAGATTCCTCTTTACTTCCTATTTCTTTTCATCCAATTTATAAATAATTATTATATTACTTGATTGGCAACGAAAATATTCCATAATGTATAGTGTATGAATAGCGGAATTCTAACGAAGTTCTCTGTGGGATTCGAATCCACGAGCAAAATGTAAGCAACCGCTGAATACAGTGACATAACCACTCTGCTACACATGCGCATATGCCAGGTGGGGGAGTGTTTCTCGTTAAGACACAATGAACCCAATGTTTGACAATCTTTTCAAATGTTAATAAGCAAATGATTGAATGACAGATTTCAAAATGTAATACAACTGAATCACTGGAGGTCTTTCATGCCACATATCCTATGAAATATTTTTCAATACGATCGAACCTGAAAAATACATCTACACGCCTTAGCGTAGGCCTTTAATATAGTAATGCAAATAGGCTTATAAATTTCGACTAAAATCAATGATAATCAGCAAAAGGCTGAACAAAGAATATTTAAAAAAGAAGCCTGTGATTCTCTACCTCTCTTTACACATAATATTTCTTTATTGATTGTTGTATTTGGAATAGGCCCTATGATAATTGCAAATGCTACAGCCTGTATGTCGCTACGCCTGCAGACTGCACTAACTTTGATTCAATTAAAACATACTTACGGGACGTGTTAAAATACTTCACTATCTGGGAAACAGCCGCATACTTATTCCCACTGTTTGTATACGACTTTGCTGTAGTTGCATAAAGCATGGGGGACGCCCGTTACATTTCGATCAGTTCTTCTTCTTTTCTTCCATTCCATTCTGCCATGGTGATTGCCGATTGCGCTGATTGGCTGGTCGAAGCCGTGCGTATTACGTACTGTTGTAGAAGTTGTACCCAACAGTTACGTGCGCTCACACTGCCAACTGTGCGTGACGTTTAGTTGTGGTTAGCGCTCAGACTATGGACAAATGTTGGACCAGATTCATTTTTCGAATTTGATACAACACTTGTTGTAGAAGTTGTACCCAACCATTCAGAGCGCTCACACTGACAACTGGAAAGTTGTAGATGTCGGTGATTGTCGTAGAATAGACTGAGCGGGGCTTAAGCAATTGCGTAACTTTAAGTACGCTTCATGAAACCGGCCCCAGGTGTCAATGTTTATATGGTCAATTACTTCAACTTCTGATTCTGTTATTTGCTATGTTTGAACAATTATATAGAGATTTAAGTAACACTATCCCCTTATCGAACAAAACCACAAAGTCGTTTCCGAGTGGGAATAGCTCACGTTGTGTTCGTGTGAAAGACTTTCAGTGTGATTACATACATTTCTGTCTAACATGTGTTTAATAATGCAGCATGTTGCTCTTTTTGACACATAAATGCGTAATTATGAGATGTATGCATTGACTTCATAATTATATTAATGTAAGTAGGCTTTTTGGGGAAATCACAAATAGTGTGGTAATGATGACAACACGTTTAACATACATAATGATTTTATTGAAGTTCACCAACCGATAAACAGTTTCACGGACCATCATAGACAATGTCACTCCATATCGGAGTGGTCTTATGACTGCAGTGGGTCTACTCCCATGTCTCTCGATGTGATCGGTCTATTTTCGCAATCATCGGCGTTACAAAGGCAAACACCAGTACATGTTAACCTATTCAGCTTGCACGAGCAACGAACACACAGCACATGTCTTACATTTGCAGTTGACACATTGAAGTATTGCCTGTGGAGCTGTTGGACTGTTCGTCCAATGTACCAATATGTTTCGTAAACAGTCCATCCATTGCCATGAGGGGATGGCACTAATAGTCGTGCCGTCATGCAGTGCTGCCAAATGTTGTGTTGGTCACATGCGTCCTTGCATGGTGGCAAATTTGCTGGATCGGTTGTCCTCGACCCAAACATGGTATGCCGCAATCTGTTTCTGCGATCGCCCATACAGGGTGCACGCTGCCACTTCACCTTCCTGCAACAGTTCCTTATCGGCGACAAAGGATTTGCCAAGTTTGGCCATGGTACTTCTGAAGGAACGGTGCTCACATAACAGTTTGTAGCCTTTTGCTTTACCGTGAACAACAAACACGCTAGTTGAGTCACAACCACTAAATGCGTGATGGCCAATCAGAATCAGGGCTTCACACATGCCGATGGTAGATCCAATTTGAGTGATATTGATATTTCTCTTCCGCTGTTGTGTCCCTGTGTTAAACAGCATTGTAGCTGGAACTTAATTACTAATTCCAACTGCTATTATGGCTACATCGCTATCAGGTGACTCGAGGACCATTGTGTTAGAACCACGTTGAGCCGCATGAGAAGCGTGAAGAAGAAGGCGGCTATCTACTTCTTCATGGTTACAGCTAAGCCTAGGAACTGGTGTCATGGTCACATTATTTCTGTCCGTCATCGCTACTTGGAGCAGGTGACACTCTTCTCCGTTGGTTACATAATGAGACCGCCTACTCAATTCTTGTGCATACGCGGGTTGCTGCCACATGTCCGGAAAAAATTGTGATAGTTCTTTCTTGAACTGTGCACTTCGAAGTGACTTTTTGAACTGGTGGTCAATTCTTTGGTTCTCTGAGGTAATTGTTGTAACAGACGTCGTACGGCGATCTCTCTCCGGATTCTTGATCGAAATTTCCAGATACGTGTCCACCACCCAGTCAACCCATGACTTTCCAACACATCTGACAATTGTGTTGAAGACAAAACGTGCCAAGTCCCTGTATGTCGTAATCATGTGTATCTTGAGTGCCATTGCATCAACAATCCAAGTACTGTCACAGGGTATTACGTCAACAACAGTGGCATCCTTTTCCAGTTCCATCAGCAGAGATGCTTTGACAGTCTTGACCAAGGTGATGCATTAGCAAGAGGTACTGGTCCCAAGGAATATTTGACGAGTTTTGGCAAAGATGTTTCTACTCTGGATGATTACCAAGAATCACCTAAACAGTTCACGGGTCAATCTAAAGACAGAAGGTTGATTCTTGTGTGGTTTACCCACATCCAAATATTTACAAAATTTCATTCTCATCTTTGGTATTAGCGCATGGAAGTCCTTTTGTCCATCTGTGTATAATCTCTCATGAACAAATTCCCTGACAGTTTCCTGTCCCTTCGCATGTGTTCCCAACAAGTCACTTGAAATGTCACTTGTTGCAATTTTTCCAGAAACCACATGACATAGTTTAACATTCTGAGATAGAAGCGGTGTGCTCCTAAAGTAAAATAATTAGGAGCAAAATAATTGTTTAGGAGCACACATTCTTTGACTAGTTAAAACGCAACACCAAATATGTTGCAACATTTTATTGAACACAATTTGATATCAACACTATGTCTATGTACAGCATTCTGGTTAGCTAGTTATTTTAGAGTAGTCACTGATTGCTCAAGTCACTAAGTGATAAGGGTGTACAGTACAGGGGTGTCTGCGTAGGACTTTGTACCTATAGCCATAGGCCAAAAAGTCATAATTCACTTGTTACAATTTATCAATATTTTGCTGCCATAGACATTAAGCAGGGACAGAGAAAGGGATTAAAATGTCATCATGCACAATTTCTTTAATGGCCCAAATGGTCAGTTGCCTAGCAGGATGTAATTAATGAACAAAGTTCCAAGTCACACATTGCGACTAAAGCAATGATCTAGTCGCCGGCGTAAGATTATATTCGCAAATGTGACTAGGTAGTTGCAACTTCGAGCCCTCTTCTTCTTCAGCCATCCCTCGTAGCGAAGATGATATTTCCATGGATTGTCGTCAGTTGATGTGTGTTTGTAGATGGCTTTTCAGGCCAAACTCAGCACGGCACAGCTTCTTACATTGAGGGCACAAAAATCCAGAAAGTAGTGAGTGTTTCTTGAAGATTTTTCGATGGTTCTAGTTTTCATAACCTCACTCTTTCTGGCTATGTTTCTTCGCTTGTTGGTTTCAAATGATTTTGTGCCGTTTTGGGTAATATACTGCCATTTAGTGCGTGACAGAGCCTCAGATTCCCAGGTGTTCAGGTCAATCTCACATCTTTTCTAGGTGGATTTGAGTACATCTTTATATTGTTTACGCTATCCAACTACAGATCTCTTCCGTTGACTCAACTCTGAGTAGAAAACTTGCTTAGGTAGTCTCATGTCAGACATACGCAGTACATGGCCAGTCCATCTCAGCTGTTGTTGCACAATGATGGATTCAATGCTTGTAATATGAGCCTCATCTAGGACACCGCTGTTGGTTTTTCTGTCCTGCCAAACGATATGCGATATCTTTCATAAGCAGCGTTGATGATATTGCTCTAAGGCCTTTATATGTCGTCTGTAAGGTGTCCATGTTTCAGCTCCGTAAAGGAGTGCGGTAATAATCCAGTCAATCTATGGTTCAACCTCAAACAAATTGCAATAGAAAGTTTTGTAGCATTTTTATATTCTACTGTATGTTTATGTTACCAGAAAAAAGTCCACCAAAATCTACTTGGTGGAACATTGTCATTTTGGCATATTGCCAAGTGGTCGTAGGGGTACACGTAATTCGTGTGGTATAACTTATTTTCTGTGCGAATACTATAATGATGATGTACATTATTGGAAAGGTAATGCATTTAGCTGTGTAATGGTATCTAACACGTGTCATTGCAATTAGTATTAAAGTCAGAATCGTATTCTAAACACATTTACAAATTATTGCAATTTACATGTACCCCGATTTTCGGCCTAGTCCAGTCAATCTATGGTTTAGCCTCAAACAAAGTGTAATCATTATGACGTTTTTAGTTAGCGCTATACGTCTGCATTATTAGATCAAAAGTCCACAGAAATTCACGTGGTGGAACATTTTCATTTCTGACGATAATATGCTCGAAAGTGCTCGAAAGTTGCTGCCGGTAATTTTTGTCATAGTAAAATCTAGGGAAAGGCGTTATTTAAGCTGAGTATTCTATATTCTTTGTGGAATTTTTACACATGATGTACACCATTGGAAGGGGTATGGATAGATTAATACAAAGATGTACATCAAGTTTAATTCCATTTAGTATTAACATGAAAATCGTTTTCTAAACAAACAGAAGGCCGAATTTTAGCCGCCAAGGGGAGTAGCTTTGCGATCAACCGAATTTTTCTTACATAATTATAATAGTGATAAACATGTTTATTTCCACACAGTTTATGTCCTTAGCTACTGTTTCTAAATAGTAACAACGTTTTCACGAATATGTTAGTATGTTTTTTATTTGGTTGATATATTAACTCATGTACTTATTCCAATATCAGTTATCTTCACCCAAACCATACGCTATAAAAAAAATCCAGTGAGGTGCGTGCGTACATCCTTATTATTGCTTAACATATAGTTTTATTTACTGGTACATGGCCCGTTCATACACTGCTGTCGTTGAGAGCTTCCAATGAGATGTTAATTGCCATTTGACACACCACGCACACAAAGAAGTACACTCAAGTCTGTTAGATGGCAGGTGGACAAGGAAGCCCTTTGGCTTATCGAGAGTCCAACCCTTTTATCTACATATATCCAGCCCTTATGAGGTATGTGTCGATTTTATTTTTAAACATATTCACACTACTAGCACCCACACAATCATCAGATAATCTGTTCCATTCATTCACAGTCCTTTGTGAGAATGAGAACTTTCTTACGTCTAATCTACACTGCTCCTTTACTAATGTAATTCTAGTCTTTCTTAACTGAAAAAAACATATGTCTATCAATACTTTCATAACCATTCAATATTTTAAACACTTCTATCTGATCTCCTCAGATAGGAAATTATAAATTTATAGTTCAATTAAAATGGAAATACCAATACACCTATGTTGGTGGGGGGATGCAACGAAATCCAAAATTTTCAGAACAGCTCCAGAAGTAACCAGGATATGCATCTATTTTAGGCATTAAATTATCCCTAAATTATGGGTATATTTTTGAAAACGCTACAGTATCATGTTGCTTTGACAACTATTTGTTTCTGAGAATAAAGCATTTCAAGCAACTTGAAACTAAAATATGTTTGCAATAAATGATTTTTGTCAGTGCTGCAAAATAGAATAAATAAAAAAATGTGGAAAAATATTGTAATGCATGAACTGCATGGTGAAGTATAAGCATGTGACGCTAATGACACCAATATCCACATGTTTAAATATTTTATCCTCCCTGATTCCCAATATGCAGGGTAGTGTGTGGACGATTTATATGCTACAGATATTATACAATGACATATGGGCAAAACTTATTTGAAAAAGTAGGAGTTCAAAAAACCTTAATTTGCACAGTTGTCAGTTAGTCACCCATATATCTCATCATCATCATTGTGCAGCCGTAGTGTCCTGTGGTTGGGTGAAGGCCTCAGCATGTTGTTTCCATGTATGCCTGTCTATCCTATGCCAGATGGTGCCTTTCCAGTACTCGTCTAGTTCGTCTCTCCACCGTCTCGCCGGTCTTCTCCTAGATCATTTACCTTCATAAGTTTTCCAGGTAGTGATATGCAACGTCCATCAGTTATCTCATAGTATACTTACGTGCCCTGCCCTGGTCCACTTCGGTCTTCTGATTTGTACTATCACGTGTATGACATTTGTCTTCTCTCTTACCCAGATGTTTGGCAGCTAGCTTTTTCTTTGTCTGTTTGGTGAGTGTACATGTTTCCGTGCCGTATGTCATCTCTGGAAGTCTCTTCAAGCATGTTCCAAAGTTACCCTTGAAGATGTCGCAGTGTCTCACGAATGCTGTCCAGCCGGCTGTGATTCTTCTTTGAATCTCTCTGTTTTGATTTTTGTCGCTGATGCTGTATCGCTGTCCCAGATACATGTAGCTTTCAACGGTCGTTATCTGCGTGACGTTGATATTGGTGTGTCATTTTTCTTGCATCACTTTCGTTTTCGAAATTCTTTCATCAGCTAGCTCTTTTTTTGTATTTCTTGTAGTGTTGTAGGGCATATGGCTATGCTGTCGGCGAAGCGAAGATAACTGAGATATTCTTTGTGTATCCTCAAGCCTCTGGTTTCCCAGAGGGTATTCTTCGGAATATGCTTTCAAGTGTTGCCGTAAACAGCTTGGGCAATATGGTGTCACCCTGTCGTACTCCTCTCTTGATGTTGATCTTGTTGCTTTTTTGTGTAGGTGGACTATCATCGAGCTGTTGGTGTAGATGTATTTTCAAGAGTTCGATGTACAGGTCTTCTATCTCGTGTTCTTGAAGGGAGGTCAATATTCCTTGAGTTTGCGCTGAGTTGAAAGCCATCTCGTAGTCGACAAACGCGATGCAGAGCTGGATATTTTTATTCTCGGCACTTCTCCTTCAGCCGGTTTACGACGTGTATGTAGTCTGTCATTGAGTACCTGCTTCTGAATCCTCCTTGCTCTTGTGGTTGGTTTTCGTTGGTTGGCTTCTTTAGCCTATTCTTTAGTATTTTTGTGAATTATGTGTAGATGTTTGATAGCAGAAAAATTGGTATGTAGTTCTTTAAGTCTTTCTTATTTCCTGTCTTGAAGATTATCACCATCTTTGCGTTTTTCCATGCGGTGGGTATTCGTCAACCCAGTGTCTTCAAGATGGTGTATTCTCCGGATTTTAATGTTTCAAAGTTTACATGGTAGTTGCCTGATGCCTTCCCATTCTTAATATCTCTTTGCACCACCTCCCATGGTTTTATTTAATGTACCTCTTTCGGGTTGGTGTGCAATATGGTACTCTGTCCACTGTCGCATAGCTCGGTGTAGAATTCCTTTATTCGTTCTATAATCATATATTGGTGTTGTGTTTCTCTACCCTGCTTGTCGAGAATTGTAATCAATCTGTCTCGGCTTAGGGCTCTGGCTTTCTTCAGGCTTTGATGTCATAAGTGTTTCTCGTATGATCTCATGTACTTCCTTCCTGATGTCCGTCATTTTCTTTTTGATGGTCTTGCATATTTCTAAGTACGCTATTTGTTTTGTATGGTCACCATTTTACACCATTTTTCGTTGTTTCTTCATCTATGCTCGTGTTAGTAACGGTATTCTCATCTTTACTTGAATGTTGGTTGCTTTGGTTACACTTGTCGCACTTAGTTGGATCATCTCTGTGATGTTTTCGCTGATGGTGTCGATGTCGTCTATCTCTTGTAGTGTCTCAAATTGATTACACAGTTCAATCTTTTTTGTTCCTATTTGTGTGGTATATACTCTTGTTGGTCTCTTGTTTATCAACTTCTTCCTTTCAGCCTCTACGTCTAGTTTGGTGTTGCTCGTTACCATTCTGTGGTCACTTCCGATGTTAACTTGGTTGATGACAGTTACATCTGTGACCAAAACTAAGATCCATTTAATCAGGCCACTAATAGTCATTTGTGTGGCATGTTTGAGAGTTTCTATTATAATACATATATATATATATACATATATATACGGTGTATGGTCTGTTAGAATTCATATATTATATGCCAAACGTATGTCAGACTCAGTACAAAGATGCTGAACATTGTGAGTACCCCAGTAATTGTCACACAGGGGTGCCCTGATAACAGAATCTAGGCATACATCTAGTATTACATTATATATATATATATTATATTATATATATACATACATATACTAGAAACTCTGAAAACATGCCACCCAAGTGATAATATAATATATATATATATATATATATATATATATACATATTATAATATATATATATATCATGTAATGCTAGATATATGCCTAGATTCTATTATCAGGGCACCCCTGTGTGACAATTACTGGGGTACTCACAATGTTCAGCGTCTTTGCACTGAGTCTGACATACGTTTGGCATATAACATATAAGTTCTAACTGACCATACACCGTTAGTTGTTTTCAACAACACTTTGTGCCACTGTTTGTCACAATGTTAGTGATAGTAATATTCTCCAACATTTAGATACACAGTCACTTAATATAGTTACATAAATACAGATATTTTATTGAAGATTGGCTGTGTAAAGTACGATGACGTTACTGTTTCAGTGAAGCCACAAGGTGTGACTATAACTGGCCTTGCCCAGACCATCACAGAGAACACAATGAAAGAGTTGAAGTGCCGTGTGACTCGAGTGAAACCTGAGGCAGACATCTACTGGAGAAAGGGACCCAAAGTTCCACTACTGCGGGGAAATGCGACTAAGTCAAAGAAGTCAGACGGAACCTTTGAAGTCCAGTCGAACTACACAGCGTCCTTCAGTCGCAACGACCACAATACAAAGTTGTATTGTCTTGTCAATCCACAGGGAACTAGTTTTTGGAATAACAACACCAGTGCAACCGTTAGCGTTAACTGTGAGTATTGGGTAGTGACTTTGGGTGTAACTACACATTGTTGCGGATATATCATACTAACTTCAATCGTAACTAACAACTGACAAAGAATGACATATTTCACAAATTATGTATCATATTGTTCTAGTATGGTAAATCATCATTAAAACAAACAGCGATTTGGGATGACCCACCATGAGTATAATTTAAAATATGATGCTAATGTTCATTATTATGAATAATATAAAATTGTATTTCGGGTTTCATATGATTCAACATATTAATAAAATTGGACCATAAATTAATTAACTGTTCAATAATAAATCAATACACTTGTGTGATAATCACTAAGTTATATATTCTATTGTATATTTAAAATATTATTGTAATATATTTTAAAGTGTGTCACAAGAGTCTGCTAATCAGGTAATAAATAGGATGCTTTTATTTAGCACCTTTAAAGTACATGTACACCTAATAATTTGGTATAAGTTAAATGTGCAAGATCCTTGCAATAATATGTTAACCTAATGAAACTGTAATAATTACATTTAAATATAGTCCTTATTTAAACTGATCATTACAGTTTATAATAATATAATGTGTACTAAATTATTAGAAAGCAAAGCATAAGACATTTGTTAACCATGTGCTAAAACTGTTTCAGACCCACCCAGTACCGACGTTAAACAGACTAGTTCTGACAATCCAAAAGATGGGAGTTCAGTTACACTGACCTGTGACATCACAGCCGGCAATCCCACGACCATTATCAAAGTGACATGGAAGAAAGGCAGCACACAAATACCATCCTCTAGTCCCTACCAACTAAGTGGCAGAGACTTGACAATAAGTCCACTTGACCATTTCCGGGATGACGGCGACTACTCGTGTGCTGCAGAGAATGCTGTAGGACCTGGACCCTCCAGTGCAACATTTGCACTTCTGGTTAACTGTGAGTACTGTTTTATTTCACAACATACACATATATGAAAAAGAAGTAACACATTTGTTTACATAATAGCAAACTTTCGTCTTAACACATATGGTTTCAGACATACTCTGTTGCATTAATGTTCTGAATATGAATATACTAGTAAAAAAAGAAACAAGTTTCTGTTGTAAGTCCTATAATTTAGTTATCATCAATATCGTGTGCATGTGAGATATATGGTCGGAGGTGCCATCTGACAGCAATGGAAGTCTGGATTCTGCTTTGCAGTAACCTCATGAGTCTGTGTAATCGACAATGAGGCATCACTCTTCTTCAGTTAGGGTAACTGTAACCTGTTGGATGTTGGCCAGTTCTCTAGGAGAAATTTGGAACTCACTGCAAACTGTAAATGCTGCTGTTCTGAGGCATGTTTGCACTCGTGGTGCAATATCACGTCAGCCATCAGGCCCTGTCTTGCTGAAACCAGATCAAATTCCGGTGGTGGAGCATGAACATTTATAGTTCAGGAATGAGGATGTCATCTATCTTTGTATCTATGGGCATTGAGACTGTCATCAATGAACTCTGCAGATGCTCACTTTCAGTGTTCCATGTTTCTGTGATATGCTATCTGTATGCCTGCGATGAACATTACAAGTGCAACACTACGATCTAGCTCAAAGAGTTGCAGCAATGTGTGATGATACAATATTGCCAAATAAAATTGGTTTCCTGCCTGCTGGTGTCTTAATTATTAAATATTCCTGGAGATGACCTAAAGCCACACTTGGTTTCTGGGTGTATCTCTTTGGTCAGTGGTTTGGTCTCGGCCCATAGACGTTCATAATATAATAGTATTCTTATATATATATATATACAGACTAGTCGATTAATAAAAATTGCCGAGTGCTGGAAACAACTAGAACTAGACAGTGTAACTTTTCAGGAGAGCTGCATCTGGAGACCAGAGAGGATTATGGCCATTTGGTCTCGGCCCATAGACGTTCATAATATAATAGTATTCTTCCATGGTGCCTATATGCTCAGGAACATGAGCTTAGATATGCAACAAAACAAAAACCGTTAGTCATAATCATAGCCTTTGTCGCATGGAAGAAGTTTCACATGTCATGTTACTCAGCAAAGTATTGAATTGTTTTGGCTTTCTCTTACCACTACCTGCTTTTAATGTCACATATCTTCTGTTGGGTCTGAGCTTTGATGTGTTGGTGTGCCTTCCGTTTGAGGAGTGATGTCACTCTGCCATAGCAGAAGGTTTTTCTCTTGCATTGCAAGAAGTCTTGAAGCTCCATATTATTCTCATCAAACCAGTCTCTATGCTGGCGTGATGAAACATATATATGATACACATATATACAACATGTATAGAAACAGACGGTCTCACATACAACATGCACATAGAAACAGATAGACAGCCTCACATACAACATGCACATAGACACAGACACAGAGTCACACATACAACATGCACATAGAAACAGACACACAGTCTCACATACAACATGCACATAGAAACAGACAGACAGTCTCACATACAACATGCACCTAGAAATAAAGCAGTGGTTGGCAGGTTTTGACCGTTTTGCACAAATACAGGTTTTTTGTTGCTCTGCCTGATATTGTATTTAACTCATGTCAGGTATGTCCAAACATGAAAGTATTGCTGACCTGTTGATACAGTTGTATGGAAGTTTTGACAGATTTTGTGTGGAACTAATATTTGAATGATTAGCAAGGAGGTCTTGATTACCATTTAGTTCTATTTGTAGTTAATGTGGAAATTTAAGGGTTGTTTATTTGCGAACTAAACATCAAAAACTGTGAATGGCCCATAGGTATATTAGATATGCAATCAACAATAACAACCAGACAACAAGTTACTGTTAAATCATCATTCGTTAGTATTTATAGGAACATTTTACACATTGCATAGAGCAATATTTTTGATGCATTGAAACTTAGAAATGTTGATGATTTTCAGTGGCTGTTACAATAATATACCCATTACATTACAATGTCCACCATTGTTGTTCCTAAATCATCATATGACGTGAAGTTTTTGGAACCACCTCTAGCAGCTATTGTTGATATTGGCTCTCATTGTCCATGTTATGTACAATTTCTTGTCAGAGGCTGGTGTTAGTATTTAAATACGTTTCTCCATATATTTGTACAGATCAGGTTCATTTTGTAAATTAGTCAGACCAGTTACACTTTCAACTCATACAGTTGGTATTAAGCTAATGTAGAGATAATGTTTAATTGAACTGTTGAGAAAAGATAGCTTGAATAATTAAACCATACATAGGATCTTAATCTACAAAAACACAACTTACTGGTATCTGTAGCTGGAAAACCAAGAATTATACCCAACGAGGGACCTGCTTTATCATAGATGTGTTAGTTAATCATTGTAGTCTTTGAATACCCCTGAGTGCATTCTAAGTTGCACACTGTGTTACAGTTGTGATCGTGCCATTGATGTATTGCTACCATTTATTTCAGATGTACCTGTGTGAATTGAGCTCAGCACTGGTATTCTCAATCAAGAACAACAACACGTGTAGCATATCTATCATAGATACAAACATGTTGTGCCTCTCTTTTCCATGCAGGTGAAAGTTTCTCACAAGTGCCAAACAGAATTCTTCTGGGCCATCAGTGAATCACAGTTGATTGCTTAGGGATCTTAGTTACGAAATACGCCTAAAAGAATGTGGTTTAACAACACTAGAGACCAGGAGATTGAGAGGAGATCACATAGAAGTGTTTAAAATATTGAATGGTTATGAAAATATTGATAGACATTTTTTTTTCTCAGTTAAGAAAGATAGAAGGACCAGAGGACATGAAGCTACATTAGTAAAGGAGCAGTGTAGATTAGATATAAGAAAGTTCTCATTCTCACAATGGACTGTAAATGAATGGAACAGATTATCTCCTGATTGTGTTGGTGCTAGTAACGTGAATATGTTTAAAAATAAAATCGACACACACCTTAAAAGGGCGGGATACATGTAGATAAAAACTATTGGACTCTCGATAAGCCAAAAGGCTTCCTTGTCCACCTGCCATCCAGAGTAATTTTCTGGATGGCAATCTTGTTGTTAAATCTTGTTAAATCTTGTTAAATTTACAGTTATATTTATCAATGTTAGTGGCATATTTGAGAAAATAAACGTGAAAATTATCGAGAATGGTAATAATGATTGTTATCTTTTTCGTCATACAATTTCAAATTAATTAATATAATTGTTTGAAATATTGTGTAAGTCAAATGGCATATTGAAAGGATTCTAAATGCACAAAGTTAGTAAATCAGTTCACCCATGTGGAAAAGGGGATGTTCAGCTTTCTTTCTAGGTACAATGTGGATACAAAAAGTTACAATCAATTAAATGGAAAGAAACGACAACTTTTTGAGGTTATGCACCTAAAACATTTAATACAACCTAACCGTTTGCAACCACAATCACATTTTGACAGCAGTGGTTTACTTAGAATGTGCTCTCTGTTGGATATATACAAGATGGGTTTGCCTTAAAGACATGAATTTGTAATATGCCATACTGTTCTGCATGTGGGTGTAGCAATACTACTGTGAACAATTTCTTTGAACTTGTTGAACAGATCTGAAGTCAAACAGTGGATTCATAACTGTGGATAGATACACTGGTTGGAAATAGTCGCAGTATAATGCACTTTGGCTCATTTTGAAGAAAAAATATCACCAGTTAATGGGACAAGATCCGATGAAATGTCAACGACGTAAGGTTTTGAAGCTGGGAGCAGTGTCGACAGTATTTTTAATCACGATATATGGTGATGGGTTCAAGTCATATTTCATTTTGGTGAACTTTACCAAGGCCTTCTCATTCAAACCAAACACTAATACACAAAAGTCCCTATACTGGAAAGTAATTCCCACACACTCTGATAGCACTGTTGAAAAAAAAAACTTTGGTTTGTATAGTGCTGCAAGCTGGTTGGATGTGAACAAATGTTTTTATAGATCTAAAATTATGGATTGACTGTACATAATAAATTATTATATGGATAGGTTTAATGCAAATAGGATGTACTTATGACTGCCATGCCCATGTACTAATTACATATATTATGCTAGGTACAGCAAGCAAGTCGGAAAATGTATCATGTATACTATTATGTGAAACAGCTTGCTAGGTTGGAACCAGTTTAATCATATCGATTATTACCAGGTCACACAGTACATGACTAATATATACATTTTTGTCAATATGAGCTCTACTGCCTAGTGGTGGTTCAAGTATTCCCAGCTGACAAGGATGAGCATCTGACACGAACACACCACTGCGTCCACTCCAGTTCCTGATCTACTATCAATTCTGTACACAGGTAATGTTTCAATGTGAACATAGTTGTACACTCGTTGTAGATAAGCCGATCGTGTCTGTGGAGACACCAGACCCAGTGGTAGAAGGACATCCAGTGACCATTACCTGTCGGTCACAAGCTAGACCAGCTGTGAACAAAGTCACATGGAAGAAAGGTCAAGATGTCATCATAGTAACCACTGACAACAGATACACTGGAGGGACTGTCCAGAATCCTTCACTGACTATTAAGAACGCCACTAGGAGAGACGCAGGACCGTACACATGTCAACCGGTCAATGACGTTGGACGTGATAGCAAAACAACGACACTTCACGTGTATTGTAAGTACATTGATGATAGTACACACACACACACACACACACACACACACACACACACACACACACACACACACATATATATATATATGAGCTGTTTGTCGAAGTATATCTTACTTTGTAGGCATGTGTGAAATAAAAAATAGTACTGACATTCTGATTTCTGTCATAGTATCGAGCTTCCCTATGAGCCAGCAGACTGTTTGATATGCATGGTCTTTGAGCTTTGTTTCGCGGCAGTTGATATTATGGCACAATACGCATGCTCTTTTTGTTATGTCCTCATCAAAGCCGAATTAACGAAAAACGCAACAACTGCTACTGAAGTGGCACAGCATCTCATCAAAGTCACAACTATTTGGAGACAAAAAAGACCAGTAACATTCGCATTTGGTGAACTTCAGATAAACCCTATGGTCAAGCAACGGTGACGCCAACAAGTGTGACAGTGGCCATAGGAGGACATGTGTCCTTAACCTGCCACTCACCAACTGAGTCTGGCTATCCAGCACCTTCCTGGTTTATCTGGAGCAGAGAGAACAGTGACTTCAACAGCAACACAACTGTACTGACTCTGACACCTTCAGGAGTGGGCGAATCTGGCAATTACAGGTGTAAGGCTGGCAACTGGTTTGGACAGAGTGACTACTCTGACTGGACCACTGTTACAGTGCAAGGTGAGTAAATGAGTGTGTGTAATTATAAGGCGGTATGATATGCATGATTGTCATTTTACAAGAACAGTTGGATGTTTAAAAATTACATTTGCTGCAAGTCAAAGTGTTGCTGTGTGGCGTGTGTACTGTAGTAGTCAGGGATGTTACGGATTGTTTGGTTCAGATTCTTCCAAAAGCACCAAATTTATTGCCCCCCCGCGGCTGCCATATTGGCGAAATCCAATATGGCCGCCAACCGGGTTAGACAGTGAAAGATCAGCAGTTACTACTAAACAATTGAACAAAGATTATTCAGGAACAATTTTTATTTAAATACTTCGGAGATGACATCTGCTGACAAAATTTTATAATTATGCCGCTTCGCTGCTATGTTCATTTAAATGTTCAAAATACAATACTAGGACCGCTTTAGCAAAAATATACCAATGATTACCAATTATTACTATTAGTACCAATATGTTCGGACTTACGCTGTATGATGCCTGCAATAAGTACTACTGGTCATCACCGCCCTCGTTATTAACGCACCCGTCTTCGCATTTGCAGAGGGTCGTGCATCGGACACCAGCGCGGTTGTAATTCCTGTGCATGCCTTAATGCAGCCGCATTGCAAGATAACGGCACACGCAACTGAAGCGTCGCTGAGAGTGGTCTATAGTGGTTGCCATGTACTGGTGCTATCTTTGAGCCAGCCCCACACACTCACTGAAGTCAGGGATTTCCTGCTGGACCGAGGTGGCCTGACTCCAGTAGAAACTCGCCTGTAGTTTACTGTAGCGCTCGCTTCACATGCTGGAACAGCGCGGCCTGGGTAGGTGGGATGTTTTCCAGCGATCTCCTTCCAGTGGTGAAGACGCGATGCCTGGCCTCATTGACACCGGCTGCACCGCACCCCTTGCTGTACATGAGTATGATGAAGTGTTCGATCTGCTGCAGATGCACGGACTCGAGACGGAAGATGTCAGGGTCGTGTGTGAGAGCCATTACTGTGTTGGTGAGGTCCGGTATGCTGGTCCAGGCTGCCGCTATTCCATTCACGCTTCGGGATTGGAGTGCTGCCATCACCGACCCATGTCCGTGGGCCATTCCCGCGTTATTGCTGCGTGAGAGCTTTGAGGTTATTTTCCTCAGGGTAATTATCCCATACGGCGTTGATGCGTTGGGTACCACTCTTCATTTGGGCCTCCAGAAATAGTACGATGTGGAGCGGCACGTACTCGCTGAATGTCTTTGCTGTTGTGGGGCGCACCATGTGGATCACTGCCGCCATATCCAACACCATGACCGTGGCTTGTTTGTCAGCAACTGCGCGGCCAGTGGGTGCATTGGGGCATTGAAGAATGTCGGACTTCATCCCAGATCGCAGCGACCCTCGATCCGCCAAGCTCAGTGGCTCTCTCTGATTTTCGACCCGAAAGAAGTCCGTCATGACGGCATCGGGACGCGACTGGAGTGAGAGGAAAAGTTACGTGACTAAGGTCATGTTCTAACTCTGTACACCATTGTCCTTCCTCCCTTTTTTCTTGGGGTCAGGTCGGTTGACGAAGGTTAGCATGCTGTTCCGCGTGATGGTATCAGATACTGGTACTGAAGCCATTTCCAGCCATTCCATGACGTATGGTGCGTGAAGGGCTTGGCCAGCTTCACGGATTTTAGATAGAGAGGTAGCGACGGCCTGTTCCATGACATTCTGTGTATCGAGTGTTACAAGCTCCTGACTAGTAGCAAGGAAAGGGTTGCCCAGCTCTACGAGACGAACGATAGTACATCCTTTCGAAATTTGCCTTGGAAGCTGTGTCCTTCCTCCGTGATGAGCGGTGGATGACGATGGTGGGTCGTGGACGGCCTCGAACTCCTCAACCATACGTGCTCAGTCAGGTGTGGCCAGGATATAAGGGCTTCGGGGTTCTCATAGAGTCCAATTGCTCGCCGTGCACATGGGGGCTTTTGTTGGACTGTTCATGGGCTTGGTCCTTGGTCATGAGGCTGAACTTTCTAATTGTTTTCTGTACAACAATTCCGCATGTACTTCAGGGTGTTTCTCGGCTAGCTCGACCATATCACATACATGTACAGGCAGCCAACGCGCGTCATTCGTGTGGTCCATGGCGTGAGTTTGTCACATGCTTTCACATATAGTGCGAAGTCCACCTCCCGCAGGGACCGCACAACGCGAGTCATCAGCAGCTCCAGCTCGATTATGGTTGACCAGAAGTTGCACTGGGGTACAGTTTGGGAACATCGATTCCACGTATCGTCTGACTCAGGTGGGCCCATTACATTCTTGCAATACTCCGAGTACGCGGTCTGCTTGAGCAGGTACAGCGACATGAGGGAGACTTGATGGGCGTACCGCATGCGCTTGATGTGATGTTCATTGAGCGCAGACTGTGCATGACCGGATGTCAGGACCTCCGCATGAGAAAGGATGTTGGTCTACCCTAGAGTCGCGCAGCAGCTTGCCTGTCATAACATGCATCTTGTCTTCGATGTGCAGCGCGCCCATCATAACAACCAGCTTGTCTTCTCCCAAAGTGTCGGGGTATCATTGGATGAGTTTGATGATAGCATACAGTGTTGAGGAATTCAGTGCCCTGCATCGTCAGCTCCATCGCGTGCTTCATTGAAGACGCGGATGCGGCCTTGTCTGGGAAGAGGGGATAGACGCCGATCTCGGCAGGGGGCTTCACCGACTCGTCGCTTTCTAGCAACGAGTTGTACCACTATGTAGCATTTGTTGTGAAAACTAGAAAACTAAAGAATTTGTTCAAATATAATTATGATGATTACTGTACCTCAATAACAATTGCTAATCCAAGATGACCTTTTATGTGACCTTGAGGGGTGACCTTGATATCAAATCGTCGAAATAAGATCAGAATCGGATTCCCAGACCCCAATAACCCCTAAAAATTGTATTATTCATGATTCTAGTCCTTTTGGTTTTTAAATTACGATTGACCTCTAACGCGGGTGGCGGCCATATTGGGTTCACCAATATGGCGGCCCCGGGGGGCGCCCTTCTTGGCGCCTGTCAAAAATCGAAAAAGTATGTTATGGGCGACATGTGGGCCAAATTTTTTGCTTTTGGAAGAATCTGAACCAAACAGTCCCTATAATGCCCTAACATCCCCTACTATAGTGTATGTTTTGATTATTGTAACTATGCGATCAATATTGTTGCAATGTGACATGAAGCTCTGTTTGGCCGTGATTTGTTATGTTGTATTTTCATTTATTACAGTTCCACCAGAAATGCCTACACATTTCACCATACTCAACAACTCAACATCGGTCGCCCAGACCCTCCAGTGGCACCCTGGATTCAGTGACATTTACCCTCCGCAGGTATTTACCATACAGTACACGGCAGTTAACCAGCCGAACTTGTTTAATGGGAGGATAGTCACTGCTGATGGGAGCAAACAACAGCAAGTGACCATTGTTGGGCTGGAGCCTGAGACGTTGTACAAGTTCACGTTGTTTGCACGCAGCAACACAACGGATGTCATCAGAAGTGGTGTAGCTACAGCGTCGGGCCGGACAACAGGTAGGACCGTAGGACATGGATAAAGATCGATAAAAGACACTGGTCATTACTGTACCTCATAGACAAAGTGGAAGACATAATAACCTCATTATGTTTTATTGTCATAGCCATCAATATCTTTGATTTTGAAATACAGTAAAACCTATCATAACAGTCACCGTCTGGTCTGCGCAATATTATCGTTGTAGGCAGGTTACCGTTATGGAGATTTACATGACTTGGATACTCAGTAGGTGGTGCCACACTATTATGAATGGTTACGTTGACGTTCGCTAGTTGGTACTGTCGCGAACGATACAAACCTTCAGTTAGCAATAGTAGGACACTACGCAACTTGCTATATTTAATATTTATCCAACATAAAGTGAATTCATAATTTCCCATGAATAATACGTCATATTCAAATGCAAATGCAAAGTGCCGTCGGTTATACACGAAATGATATATCTTCGCCGCTATTAGTAAAGGTCATGGACGTCCTTGTCGCAAGTGATATCGCTTCAAAATATAATGTTTGTATTCCTTGCAGTTTGTACACGGTACGATCAAATTGTAGTCGAGTCACACGTGACGTCGTCAGCTCGTTGCGGCGACTTTACAAAGCTTCCTTTACAGATCTCTCCAGCTAGGCCGAACAGTCTTACGTACATATTCCAACGGAGCCTACCACCATCATCATCATTGTGCAGCCGTAGTATCCCGTGGATGGGCGAAGGCCTCAGCATGTCGTTTCCAAATATGCCTGACTTGCGCTATCCTCTGCCAGATGGTGCCATTCCAGTACTCATCTAGTTCGTCACTCCACCGTCTCGCTGGTCTTCCTCTAGATCGTTTACCTTCGTAAGGTCTTCAGGTTGTGATACGCGATGTCCATCGGTTATCTCGTAGTCTGCTGATGTGCCCTGCCCATGTCCACTTCTGTCTTCTGATTTGTTCTATCACGACTATGACCTTTGTCTTCTGCCTTACCCAGATGTTTGTTTTCTCTCCCGATATGTGATGTTTAACATACCCCTTTCCATCTTTGTTTGTGCGGCTGCTAGCTTGTTCTTTGGCAGGATGGTGAGTGCCCATGTTTCCGCACTGTCTGTCATCGTTGGAAGTACGCATGTGTTGAAGACTTGTCTCTTCAAGCAATTTCCAAAGTTACTATATAAGATGTCGCGGTGTTTGACGAATGCTGTTCAGCAGGCAGTGGTCCTTCTTTGAATCTCCTTGTCTTGGTTTTTGTCTCTGATACTGTATCGCTGTCCCACATAGACGTAGCTTTCAACGTTCTCTATCTGCGTTGTGTTGATATATATTGGTGTGTCATTTTCTAGCATCACTTTTGTCTTCGAGATGTTCATCTTGAGACCTTGTTTTTCACTTTCATCAGCTAGCTCCTGCAGCATGTTTTGTAGTTATTTCGGTGTAGTAGCGCATATGAGTATGTCGTCGGCGAAGCGAAGATGGCTGAGATATTCTCCGTCTATCATCACGCCTCTGGTTTCCGAGGTCAGTCTTCGGAATATGCTTTCGAGTGTTGCCGTGAACAGCTTGGGCGATATGGTGTCACCCTGTCGTACTACTCTCTTGATGTTGATCTTGTTGCTCTTTTTGTATAGGTGGACTGTCATCGAGCTGTTGGTGTAGATGTCTTTCAGGAGATCGATGTACACATCTTCTATCCCCTGTTCTTGAAGGGAGTTTGCACCGAGTCGAAAGCCTTCTCGTAGTCGACGAAAGCGATGCAGAACGGGATATTATATTCTCGGCACTTCTATTTCAGTTGGTTTACGACGTGTATGTGGTCTGTCGTTGAGTACCTGCTTCTGAATCCTGCTTGCTCTCGTGGTTGGTTTTCATCCAGTGTCTTCTCTAGTCTATTCGTTAGTATCTTTGTGAGTAATTTGTAGATGTTTGATAACATACATATCGGTCTGTAGCTCTTTAACTCTTTCTTATTTCCCTTCTTGAAGATTATTACCATCTTTGTGTTCTTCCAAGCGGTGGGTATTCGTCTTTCTGATAAGCATTTAGTGTACAGCTTAGCCAGTGTCTTCGGGATGATATCTTCTCCTGCTATTAATCGTTCAATGTTTATATGGTCGTTGCCTGATGTCTTCCCATTCTTCATATCTCTTATCGCAGCTTCCACTTCCCATTGGTGTTAACTCTGGTAGCTCTTTCGGGTCGGTGTGAATTATGGTACTCTGTTCACTGTCATATAGCTCGGTGATGAATTCCTCTATTCGTTCTATGATCATATTTTGGTATTGTATTTCTCTACCCTGCTTGTCTAGAAGTGTAATAAGTCTGTCTCGGTCTAGTGCCCGTGTTCTTCTTGCTTGCTTCAGTCTCTTTGATTACATAATCGTTTCACGTATGATCTCTTGTTTGTACTTTCTGATGTCCTTCTTCGCTTCCTTTCTGATGGTCTTGCATATTTATGTGTACTCTATTTGTTTTTACGATCGCCGTTATCCACCATTTCTCGTCGGTTCTTCATTAGTGCTAGTGTCGATGACGATATTCTCGTCACTACATGCATGTTGTTTGCCTTGGCTACACTTGTTGCACTTAGTTGGATCATCTCAGTGATGTTTTCGCTTATGGTGTCGATGTCGTCTAGTTGCTGTAATATCTCGAATCGATTTCGCAGTTCAAGTTGGAATTCACCCTGCTTTCATCTGGAACATGGTATTCATGATTTTGTACTTTCTTGATGTTGCCCATTCTACCCAGGTGTCGCCTCTTTCGTTTCTCATACCTAGGCCAAAGTTGCCTGTTGCCGTTTCCGAAATGTATGTTCGTTTCCCTCCTTGCGCATTAAAATCTCCCATCACTATCATGTAGTGGGTTGGATTTTCTAAGGTCTCATCCATGTCGTTGTAGAAGTTGTCTGTGTCTTCTTCTGAATATGATGTTGTTGGTGCATATACTTGTACTATCTTCAGCTTGTAGAGCTTTGTTATGCATAGAACAAGTTCTGCTACTCTGGGGCTGATGCTGTTAACCTTCACAATAGTGTCTTTCCATTTCTTGTTTATGAGAAAGCCTACTCCAGCTTGGCCGTTGTTCGCTGTGGAATGGTATAGTAGATGGCCGCGTTGTAAGCATTCCTCTTCTGACTTCTCCGATTCCGATCACATCCCATACCAACTTGGTTTCCCTAAGTTCTTCCTCCGGTTTTTGTATCTATTCATCTCTTAGTAGTGTTCTTAAGTTATATTTTGCTATCTTCTGTCTACTTACTTTCTTTCGGCAGCTCTTCTTGACACAGATATTCTTAGCACCCCCTGCACTCAGCCCTAGTTGACCCGAACCGCCTCCTTGGTCATAGATTCTTTCGATGCTGCTGGGGATGGGGGCCTTGGCTTCATTGTACCATGCATGCTGGTGTTGTTGGCCTGCCCTTCCACGCTGGCCGGTGCGGCTTGGAAGGGGGAGACGTAGGATGAACGAAATTGCCCAAGTTTCGACATAGCAGCCGAACCAGTATCGAACCACTGCTCAGCCGGTGCCAGGATTTGACCGGGGTTCAAATCCCGGCACCTCCAGTCGAGAGTCCTGTACTCTAACCACTCGGCCACAGTAGTAGACAGGTGGCTGCTAAGGCAAGTTTTACTGTATAGTGTTACATATTTGACAAAATGCATCAGCATTGGATTGATATATATATATAAACGTGGATTCATAATGACTTGGACGTTACGAAAATATAAGTGCTGATAGTGATTTCGAATAACGTCATATGTTGCCTGATGGTGTAAATATATTGTTGGTTATCAATAAGAAACAAAACGCAATTGCAAGTTGACATATGTGTGTGCAATTAATAAACAATTGCATAATTATAGCGATTTTTGTTGACCACATATATTATTTAATGCAGCATCACCAGAAATCGAAATAGAAGCAACTGACCTCCAGGTGGATCACATGACTGTCACATGGTCAGATAAAATACATAGTTCCCGAAGTAAAAGATCCACGTATACAGGTGTGTCAGTTGTTGTTCACTACATACGGGACGGTGGAGAGGAGAGCCGTTTTCCACCAGAGGGCAGTGTCAATGCCAAGCAACAGACGGCAGTCATCTCTGGACAGTTTGATACCGAAGCAACTTATCAGGTTTGGCTGAAAGTGTACGAAGGTCAGCTGACGTTTCCGTCCAGGATAGGACAACGCGTTGAAGCTACCTCTAAAACAGAAAAAGGTACAGAACCCCTATTTCTATTTATTTGAAAGAAAGGCACAGAACCCTTATAACTAATTATTTAAAATAAACAATATTAACAAGCATATATAGCTACACAAAGAGGAGAAATATGGCGTTTATTCAAATAAGTAATAGACATATCGACAGTAAATTATGTAACGACGATGGGCGTTGTTCTGTAGCTGCATTCAAAATGTGCCAAAAAGCTACTTTCAGCATAAAATCAACACGTATTAATTGGAAGATGCGTTATCACCCTACGTCCACTTGAGTCCCATACTCTGATGATGACGTTTGCGCATACCTACTCATGATGCCATGATCATCGTTGATCATTTCTGGATTATCTGTGCTTGTGATTTCCTGGAGATTTGTTTCTGGTTAAGGACACTATATGTTGTCCAAGAAAACTGGTTTGCCATCTTGTATGTTAATAGTTTGATGGTTTGCCATCGTGTATGTTAATTGTTTCATGAATGCAAAACTGTAGAGCCATTGTTTCGTCGAATTAGGTATGTAATAAAATAGTATCAAACTAACTTACTTATGTTTATTTTACAAATGTGGAGCATGTTTGTATGTTACTCATGTTGTAGGATGCAGTTGCAGCACAAGCACAATTATTGCAGCCGTTTTGGGCAGCCTCCTTGTTGTCTGCCTAGTTGGACTGGTGTTTGGCTTCATTTGGAGAATAAGACAGCAGTCACGTTGCAAAGGTACAATGTCCTCCATATTCGAAAATGCATTGGTTTTTAAGTCTAACATTATTAGTTTCCATGCCTAATCATGTATGTATGATACACATACAACATTATTTGATACATTTGGTAAATTTAATTAATTGAATTATAATCCTATGTTGTATTTTGTTCTAACAGGATAACTCAAGGATACGTGTTTTAACAACTAGAGGCACCTACTAAGAAGCAATTGTGGTACTGTGGAGTAAGCCTTCCTAGAAAGTTGGTGCTGAGTGGGTGTTGGTGGTATCTCGCCTAATTGTAACGATGCTTTTACCTTCATTGAGAACATATTACTTAACTCTTGCTGTTGCTGTTTCAGAAGGTCCTGATCAAGCGAGGTATGTTTTCTGTGTTTATACAGGTCGTCATTTTCATAGATAGGTTTATCGTAGATACTGTTTAGCCATTATTTTATATATCGTGATAATCATGGAAACAACGGTCAGTTATTATTAGTAAACAAGAAAACACACAATCGGCTCTCTATCTCCTTTCGTGTATATATATATATATATATATATAAGTAAAATATATGTATATTCTATTCACCCGCTATAAATATGAGGGAATAAAATATTGCAGACAGAAATGACACAATTAATTTAGAATAGAACCTGCTAACAGTGGATATAGTGGAGACTGCATAATACATTGTTTAGGACCAGGTTATCGTAATGAACAGGTTTTGGACAATGCGTCCTTTCTAGACTCGATTTTGTTATAGACAGGTATCCGCTAAGCCTAATGCAGGTTTCACTGCATTACTGTTGTTATTATTAATGTTTCATATTATTGTCATGTAAAAAGACTTGTTAATTATATAATGTCGATGAAACTATTTAAATCATAATAATTAATTTTTAATTGCAGAAATACAAGAAACCGACACCCACCAATTGAGATGTCCGCCGACGTAAGGTCATCAGCGGACGTTGTTGACGACACCAAACAATATCAAGAACTGAGTGATCGCGCAACGACAGACGCTTCAGAATCCCGGGGTAGGTGAATGATAATTAACTAAACATCAATTTTGTGCGATTTTGTGCTGTCCAAGCATAACTTCTAAAAACACCGTAACATTATTGTACTCTTATATGCAATTGGACTTTTCGCAAATTGTTTCAGACTAAACGTATCAATGGCAATAAATAGCGTGATACAACTGCTTGAATTTATTTGTACATAATGTTGGTAATACAGATCACAAGCGCATACCTATGTAGGGTCAAGATGCTCAGGAAAACAACGTTTTTCAGACAGCTTCTTTATTTATATTGGCTAAAGAAACACACGATAAAACATACGGATAGTGCAAAGCTCTTTTTCCTTTGGGAAGGAGCGACCAACATAATGATCAGAACGAGAATACCTTCCGCATACCTATGATGACTGTCTCTTCACTGTCCCAATAGATGGGACGGTAGTCTGTTGACGTCCATAAAAGTAAAATGCCAAACTGTTGGTCATCTAAAACAAATATAAAATACTACTGTTTGTTTATATTCAAAGGTATTTAAAGTTGTAATTAATAGCTGTTCATTCATTGGTATTCGTTGTTCACATACTTGAAGGACCGTACGCCAGAATCAACAAACCAGAAGGACTACAACAACCTGTTTCAGGAGCAGCATATGAAAACATAGATGCCATTACTCAACAGAAACACAGCTATGTCAACGTACGTATTCGACATAAAACACCTAATTCTATCTGCTTCAGAACCACAATGTCGGCAGCACAAGAATTATGAATGCTGCAGTGGTTTTCCGTTGCAAACTCTGGATCATCATTGGAACTTTTAAGCATTACCTTTGCCCTGAAATTGTTGGAAATACCAATATGCATAACACAATTTGTATTTGTAAAGATAAATATAGCTTTATAACTAAATAGTATTTCTAGATTTTTCAAATTAATAAAAACAAGTTATCAAATTAATAAATTATATTACAAACGGAAGGGTTTGGTATCATTAACTCATGTGTATTTTCTTGTAGACGCCCGTGAACAATGGTGATTCTGGGGAGTATGCTGAAATGACTTAAGAGATGCTGCGATGCCACAGACAGCCAACGTGTCATCATATTCCCTTCAAATTGAGCACTGCCAGATGCTAGTAACTGTTATGTGTAAGAACAGTCTCACTCATCAGATTATGCATTAATGCATTGAGCTGTTTCCTCAATTGATCACGGACAGCAGACAATGTATCTCCCAATTTCCCCGATACTAACACATCGTATTATTTACATGTATACTTGTAAGGTTGTTCAATGCCTACCACATGGATTGTACATCACTTGTGCATTTCGCAACATGTTACATTGTTTACCGTTTACGACACTTCTCTCCTGAGCGTAGTTGTCAAGTTGTTTGTTCGTGTCATTCTGAATAGACTTCACTCGTTGACAGAGTCTACCCCGAATCCCAATGTGGCTACAGAGCAAATAGCTCAACTACTTATATGATATTTTCGTTTCGACAGTTACAGGAGAAATGCAGGAAACAGAAGAAGCCACGGTGCATTGCCATCATTGATCTTACCAAGGCCTTCTACCTTGTGAGTAGGGATGTTTTGTTCAAGATCCTACCGAAGATAGGACGTCGCCTAATCTCTGCAGTTTAATCAGGTCATTCTACGATGATATGAGAGGTACGGTTCTACCTCCGAGACTTTTAACGTTCGCAGTTGCGTCAAACAGTGATGCGTCCTCGCCCCAAGCCTCTTTGGAATAATCTTTGCCCTTAAGTTGAAGCACGACTTTGGATCTTTGACACAGAGAATGTACATGCATACGATATCTAACGGAAACCTATTCAACGTATCTAGTATAAATGCGAAGGTCATGGTGGGCCTAGCGCTCGTCATAGACTTTCAGTTTCCGGATTACGCAGCGGTCATCTCGCATACTGAGGGGGAGCTACAAGACCTCATGAACCGCTTTGCAGAGGCATGCACGAATTTCGGACTGAAAATCAACTTGAGAAAGACTAACATCATGGGTCAAGGATGTGACAACAGCCTCAGCCATCATCATAAAAAACTATGAGCTAGAGGTCGTCCACCTCTTCACTTACATCGGGTCCACCATTGCAGACAACCTTTTCTTACAAGCAGAAATCAGCAGAATGATTGGGGAGCCGTCTCTTCAGTTGCCCGGCTTACAAAGCGAGTATGGAACAACGAAATGCTAACGGAGCACACAAAGGTGACAGTGCACAACGCCTGCGTGCTCAGTACACTACTGTACGGCAGTGAGTCCTGGACACAGTACTCTAGTCAGGAGTATCGACTGAAATCATTTAACATGCGCTGCCTGCGGCGCATCCTCGGGATCTCCTGGAAGAACCGTGTACCCAACTCTCACGCGCGAATGTGCACTTCAGGGACATATGCAAGCGAGACTTGAAGCCACTAGACATTTATGTTGGCAACTGGGAGAGGCTTGCTGGAGAATTATCCACGTGGAGGCAAAAACTCCGCAGGGGTCTCAAGAGAGGAGAGGAGAGCCTCCACAGGCTAGTAGAAGAAACACGTACCCGCAGAAGAAAACACCAGGCTGAAAAATAGGACAGAGAGCGTCTTCAAGTGCAACTGATGCAACAGGGACTGCCATTCAAGAATCGGCCTTTGCAGCCACAACATATGCTGCTCAAACAATAACTGAGCATCGGCACCAGGTTGTAGATCCACGGTCTTGCGAAACTGCAGAACGCCTACTGCTACTGATCTGAATATGTTTGTAGTTGGACAGTCACGTGTCTTGAAACATGTTATTGTGTCTTATTCTTTGAAAAGTGAACGTTGATTTGATTGAAACAAATGTTCAATATGCAAGTTATAATGCTAACCTACATATAATGTGTCATTATATATATATATATTGCACTGTAGTTGGTAGTCTGCACAGTAGGTATACGATTATTATTTTAATGCAACTATTTTCATTCTTACTTCAGATGAACAGATCCTACTAAAATTACAACCATACTAGATAGTAATATAGTGGCTAGCATATCCGTGAGAATGTTATATATTCAATACCCCGACCCACATGGTATGTTTGTTGTAATTCTTTTTGACGGATGTTCGTTATTCAGATGTTTAAAATTATTTAAATATCAGTCAATATCATTATTTTGTAATATGTAGTAGTTGGATTATACGTATCATTGCCTTTGGGTAATGAGTATGTGTGTGTGTGTGTGTGTGTACGCGCGCGTTTAGGCAGTCAACAATGGCTTCAAGATGCGTGTATGTATCTGCTGCTACATAATGATTGTCATTCGTACGCAACGAAGATCAAATATACCGTTAGTTGATATTGTATTTGTTTTTTATCAATAAATCGTTAGGCCTACTACAAATTGGTCAATTGTGATGTGTTGGGAAAGCTATGTGCCATACATAGCAGGGATTCGATAAGTGTTGGTGTCTGGCTTAGTTACAAAGCGTAAACAAATTTAATTTAAATGTCTTCATGCTTAGTAAATCCTGTAATCATTTGGAGGAGGTCATCATTATGTGATGTGTGCAACGAGCACGACACATTGTGTAATTGTTCTTCTAATCACTAACTAACTCTACCTTTATTTAAAACAATCTAACAAGGCTCTCTGGTCTCAAGACGGGGCCCGCCTGAAAGGTGTCACTGTCATCCAGGAACGATGGAAGGAGCACTTTGGGCAGCTCTTGAACCGTGAATCAATGGTGACAGATGGGACCAACCTGTCCATCCCACAACACTAAGAGAGAGAGAGAGCATCCCTAAATATCCTGACAACCGGCAAGAGGTCGAGCTTCCCACGGTTCAAATGAAACACAATAAAGCGTATGGCACTGATGGCATCACCGCGGAAATCCAAAATTTATTGGCGAGAACCTTGCAGCCAAACTTTATGAATGATATGCAAAAGCTAGCAAGAAAAGGAAATTCCACCAGACCTAAGAAATGATAACATCATCACCATCTACAAAAAGGGAGACTAATCAAACTGTGGGAACAACCGAGACATTGCCTTATTTTCCATTGCTAGGACGATACTCGCCCGTGTTCTTCTGAATTTGTATACTCCCGCTTACCGAAGAGATACTCCCCGAAACGCAGTGACGCTTCATACCATCTCGAGGAATCACCGATGTGATCTTTATGGCCAATTATGGTAACATTTGTTTCTTCCGAACGGGAAATTTTACGTAAGCGTGGTTCAAAAACAAGTTGGAAAAACATTAAAATGTCTATTAAGTTTTTTATCAATGCTGATAGATCGATTGAGTTTAGTTTCGTAGTGCTGGCACTTCCAGCTAATTCCGCTGAATGTGAAAGAGACTTCATCACAGTGAAACGAGTGAAGAGTTCAAGACTGAGTGTCGAAACCGCATCAAGCCGTCCGCAGTGTTAGCTTATATTACCATCCAGCTGCATTCACACGACATTCAATCCCACATCAGCTGTCCACCTGTGGAATACATCCGGCGCGAGGATGCCCAGCTTCAAATTCGAGTTGGAGTCACTGTCAATGGAATGTTTCACGGAGCCTGACAGCCCCGCTGCTCCTGCAGATGCCAGCAACAGTTCTGAGTAGACACCTGCAGACATTCGTGTTGTGGTGTGTGTTGTAATTTGCAACATTGATGTTTGTTGTCAACAATAAACTGTTGCCTATGTTGTCCGTTTAGACCGATATTTGCTGATTCATTAATCCGAATATCGTAAATTAATATGCAGGACAAACTTGACATGAACTAGTATAGTAATAAATGCTATGCATTTCAGCTGCAAATATATATTACTCGTGTAATTACGTTAATATTTGGACCACCAACTTTTGTGTGGGACCACCAACTTTTGAAAGTCCGACTGATCACCAACTTTTCAGCTAAGGTATAGAACACTGGCTATTATGGTGGTTAAAGCATGACAGTAGCCGATGTAGGTATTTTGGAAAGGCTACTACGCAATGGACAAAAGTGATGCACGTGTTTCGTTGTCGACTCTTGACCGGCAGCTGAGATGACCGCTACGCTCAACGAATTGACGTTAAATGTCGACCGAGCAATTGGCTTGCACCAGCTACCAGACGCACCCACCAACTTAGGACGATTAAAAAGTACACAATATTTTATTAAACAGACTACGTTCGTTACGTAAATAATCATCACACTACACACTTGGATATAAAACAACTGGATTCGCGACGGGCAATCGCACTGAGGAAGCAGCTTTAAAGGGCGAACCATATAGTACGTGACGCTTTATTTGGACTTTTCTGAGAACCAAATTATATACGTTCGCTTTGCGAAAGAGTCCCTCTAACTATTATGTACACATCAATGTCGTCGCATATCTGTGTTGATTCGTAATTCGCAGATACAATAAAGGTACGCGTATCTACTTATAATCGAGCATGCGTATGTATGTATTTATGTATGTATGCATGCATGCATGTATGTATGTGTGTATGTATGTATATAATATAATTATGTATGTATGCGGGTAGGTTAACGTTTTTCTCCTAGACTGCTTGAACTTCGAGGGCAAAACTTTCAGGGAATAATCTACTACCCCACGAATAGGATGTAAGACCTGGATTTGTTTCAAAATACCCTATATATGTCAAGATTCTCACCTTTTGTGGAGTATATCAGTTGTTCGGAACGTAAACGTAACGTGAGCGTAAAATGTAAAACGTAACCTAGGAATAGCAGGAACCTGCGTCGTGAACTTGGCAACATGAAAAACTCGCTGACGCAGTAATGCTTATGTCGACCCTCATTCCAATAGCTTAATAATACGAATATTATTTCACAATTCTACACTAATACGCCTAGGGCTAATCGATGGACGTAAACTTCACATTTTCTCCGACCTTTGTCACTTTGAACTAACAGCGAGCATCTACGAGTGCGTTGTTGTAGCTATGTGTTTTTTACATTTCATAAATATTACTATCACGACTGTCAACTACCGAGGCATCCCGTCAGGTGACAGTAAATTTTGCTAGTTTGTGAGTATATCACCAACTGTCCTATACTTTTAATAGGTGTAATGATTGATGTGGGGAGGGGGCCGGTGCGGTAACTGTATGGGTAATCGTGTCGATCGGGATTTGGCTCTACCTATGCCTAATGCGGTTTCAACATTTGGACCCTTAGTTGCCTGTTTCTTTTGGACAGACATTATCAGTCGTATTTTTAATGGGAAGTAAACGAGTATACTGGTAAATGGAAGACACATTAAGGGCCTTCTTTAGCTGCTCCTAGAATACTTGTTCTAATCATGGAGTAAGCGCTACGACCGCCGTTTGTACGCGGTGCCAGGGCAGTATAAGACAGCATATAAAAACAATTACATCTTTATATTGAAGGCATTGGGAGTTTGTTTTGTATTGGTAAGCTACACAAAAGACATATCTGATACATGCATACATACATACATACTTCTCTTAAAGATTTTGGTAACCTGCATTTGCGTAGTCGTCGGGGTGGTCGTCATATCCGAAAATGTCCAGGACACGACCTGAGTCAACGCACTGATATTTCTGACTTGGATTCGTGTTTATTGACTTCTCAAGTGGTCACGGGTAATCGCCCCGTTCAAAGAGACATAAACAGACTGATTCAAACGCTATCAACCTGGTGTCCTGCATGTGTCAGACTGGAGAGAGCACTACTCAGTCTGTTTCCATGAAGCAATCTGCTGCCCTACTCAACGCTCGTTCCGTCAAAAACAAAACCGCTGCACTTTTGAATTATACGACTGACCACGACATAGAGGTGCTGTTTCTGTCGGAGACGTGGCTGAAACCTGGGGACAGGGGCCAGGCCACCATTGGTGACCTGTGTCCGCCTGGCTATAGCATAATCCACGTTCCCAGACAAACATGATATGATGACATTGGTATACTCTACAAGGACTCGTTGAAACTCAGGCAGATACTGAGTGATGAAGAGAGACAAACCTCGTTTGAGTGTATGGAGGTTATGTTTTCTTCCACGGTAAATACACAGTATAGGATAATTGTCGCCTATCATCCTCCACCAAAGCTCATATCAACGGCATCATTTTTGCAACAAGAGTTCGGTGATGTACTAGACACAACTGTGCATACTGGTGGACGATTACTGATCGTGGGCGATTTCAACTTTCATGTTGACGATCCTACCAATAAAGATGCTTCAAATTTCTTGGATCTTATCAATTCCTATAATTTAACTCAGCATGTGACACCAGTCACTCACCGACGTGGCCACACACTTGACCTAATTATTACCAGGTCATCTGAGGACAATGTGCCCTGTCTGGTATATGTGATCATTTTCCTGTTCACTTTTGCCTATCAGGGAATAAACTTAAGCTGAAGAAGAGGGTTATCACATACAGGAAATACAGACATATTGACACCTGCACATTCAAGAAAGACATACACAATCTGTACCTGACCTACCGCTAGGTGAAGGTGTTGGGCATTACAACATTGTCCTAGCAACACTCCTGGACGAGCAGGCTCCAGCCCAACAACGCAGTGCGGTTATACGACCACAACCAGTTTGGTATAGCGTAGATAGGCCAAGAGGGTTCGCAGGAAAGCAGAGAGAAAGTATCAGGAAACCGGACTTGTGGTGCTCCTGCAGGGATAAACGGCGTGAATTGGCCAGGCTGATAAACAACGCCAAGAAACATCACTCCACTGATTGTCAGAATTCACCCCTGTCTCAGAAACTTAGATCAGAAAATTGGTCGTACAATCTCCTTTAAAATCATGCGGCTTAGATCCACTTCCGACGTGGCTTTTGAAAGACAACCTCGATGAATTGTTGCAGATGCTGATTCAAATTGTAAACCGTTCCATGTCATATGGGATTGTATCTGACTCTTTGAATGAGGCCTTGGTGACCCTTGTGCTGAAAAAGAACAATCTTGATCTCGAGCTACTGAAGACCTTCCGACCAGTGTCGAATATATCATTAATCTCCAAGCTCATAGAATGTCCAGTGGCATGTCGACTCAACACCTACATGTCTGAACACGGATTGTACGAGGTTATCCAGTCAGCCTACAAGAAACACCACAGTAATGACACAGCGCTCCTCCGGATCAGTCACGATGTGCTCCGCGCCATGGACAGCAAGAAATGTGCTCTCCTAGTGCCAATCGACATATCCGCAGCGTTCGATACAGTGGACCATTTAGTGCTCCTCTTCAGATCGCATACTAGACTGGGCACCTGTAGGACAGCCCTCTCGTGGTTCAGGTCGTACCTAACCAACAGAAAGCAGTCAGTCCTCATCCAGGGGGCATCATCCAATTGTCAGCGTCTGGACTTTGGGGTACCCCAGTGCTCTGTACTGGGGCCTGCACTGTTTTCTGTCTACACCCTACCGCTGGGGAATACCATGCATCGACACAACATTGAGTTTCACCTGTACGAAAATGACAACCAACTGCTGCTCACCTTTTAACCCCGCATCTTCCCAGTCAGCGCTTGACGCTATGGAGAGGTGCATCGCCGAGGTCTAGATATGGATGGCTTGCAACTTCCTAAAACTGAATTACAACCAAACGGAGTTTGTTATGGTTGGAACTAACGGGCAGCTCGCCAAAATAGCCGTGACAGACATCTACATTGGTGAGAGCATTATCCCGACAATAGTGAAAGCGAGTAATATTGGTGCAATTATTGACTCAAACTATTGACTGCAGGCACATGTAAACACGGTGTGTCGATGAACTTACTACCATCTCCGGAGCATCGGGAAGATCCGAAAATATCAGGATGTGAGTACGGCCCAGATAGCCACCCACGCCCTCGTCACGTCAAAACTGGACTACTTGAATGGATTACTGCATGGCCACCCCGCATGGCAGCTGGCCAAGTTACAACGAGTGCAGAACACAGCCGCGCGCACTGTTCCCCGTGTTCCTAGACGATCTCACATCACGCCAGTCCTTCGCGCACTACATTGGCTGCCTGTGAGGTATCGTGTGCTGTTCAGATTGCTCACACTGACCTACAAGGCAGTCCACGACGAAGGCCCGTCCCACACCAAAGACATGCTGGTGCAACACAATCCGAGAAGATCACTTCGGTCTGAGAGCAGGTTGCTGCTGGCTGTGCCCATGTCAAAGACGCATTTGAGGGACAGGGCCTTCTCTGTGGCTGGATCCACACTGTGGAACAACATACCCCTATCCATTCGTCAGGCTCCATCGACGGTTGTATTCAAAAGACAGTTAAAGACTGACTTGTTTTGCAAAGCTTTTTAGTACAGTTTTAATTATTTATGACATTTTATATAAAACACATGTATTGTTCATAGATAGTTCTGTATGTGTTTATTTTAGAGTTACTTTATTTATATATACTTTATTTACTTATTGATATATCTTAGACATCTAGTTTTAATTTTCCATAGTTTGTTGTATATAGAGATATACTAATGTTTTTGTTTTGAGGTTTTCTTATGTGTATTTGTATGTATCGCTTCAATGAATTTGTAAAGCGCCTTTGAGCAGTTTAGGCTGAAAAGGGCTCTGTATAAATATGCATATATTATTATGTTTATATGTATGTATGTATGTATGTATATATGTATGTATTACATATATGCGTACGTACGTACGTTCACACGTATACATGCATACATACATACATACATACATAAATTCATACATACGTACGTACGTACGTGCGTGCGTGCGTGTGTGCGTGCGTGCGTGCGTGCGTGCGTGCGTGCGTGCGTGCGTGCGTGCGTGCGTACATACATACATACGGATAAAAGAATCAAACTTTTTCCACACCTTCCTTAGGTTGTTAGACTTAACTCGTTAGCTTTAACTCTTTGATCGGAATCAGCAATTATTCTGGGTGGGTCCATTATATGTCACCTCCATCAAACAAAATCTGCCTTTTTTAGCATATAGATACAATCATGGTAACGTCACCAAACGTTTTTCTCTGCTTCTTTTTTTTAGTACCTTTAACTTTGTGATCGGAGTCAGAACATTGTTTGGGTGGGTCCATTATTTTTCAATCCTTGTCAACCAAAATCACGTTTACCATAAATAACCATTTAAACTGGCAGAGTCACACAAACGAAATAGCAATAAAATAACTAAAACAATAAGAATTCTAAATAAACAACAATTTGTATCACTTCAAACATTATATATAATATATTATTCTCGATTTCTCCCTCATATTAATTGTGGTATCCTCTTATGGGGTCATCAGGCACATTAAACTTTCAAATTACTTAAAAAGCTATGCGAATAATATCCCTAAATAAATACAATGCTCACACAAGTCCTATTTATACAACACTTCAATTCCTAAACTTAGATGACATTTATAGACTCCAACAACTAAAATTATACTATAATTTAATTAACAATCAGTTACCCGAATATTTCAAAGTTATTCCTTGCACACACAATTATGTCATTCATCAACACAACACACGTAAACAAAATGATCTGCGTATGCTTAGAGTCAAACATTAATTTGCAAAAAAAATGCATCAGATATCGCGTAATTGAGACAGTAATAATACACCAGACATTATCATTCAGAAAATGTATACACACAGTCTACATGATTTCTCAAGTTACATCAAAGATTACATTATTCTAAATTACGAATCATGCAGCTTTATCCATAATTGTTATATTTGTAATTCTTAAAGCAATGACTATAATTGACTACTCTGATCATACTATGTACATGTTGCTGTTGTTTACATTGTGGGGTGGCTCCCGTGCTAGCGACAATATATGTCTTAACGAGAGTCTCCCCGACTTTACATATTATTCATATTACCAATGTATTAATGTATATGATGTGTATGTGGACAAGGTCAAATAAATTGAATCTTGAATCTCGTCTGCCAAACATTGCCGAAGAATACTGACGTCGTATTGCACCTCGTCTAAACCGTAGAAAATGACAAGGACGTCGATTTATATTTTCACAGAGCATGACAGATGTCGTTACCATTACAATAAATAAAGTTATTGCCTGTCCCAAAGGCTATCCAAATGTAATCAGACTGAGTAGCTCGTGCTTCTTAATTATCGGAAGCAGAAGAACACCCTTCTCCACAGTGCGTATCAAATGTGAGTTGGTCCCCTTTCAAAACAGTCTACGCCTGGACCAGCAGTGGCGAGTCAGTCTCCTGAAGGTCACACTGTAGCATATCATAGTTGTACCTATTGACAATCACTGAGGTTTCTGGTGTGGCAAACATTTCCTTTCAACCGGAGTACTGGAGATTTGGTGAAGAGAAATTCAAATAGCTCATGTTTCTTGGTGACGTACATCGCGATGGAAGTATATCCAGTTTATTAGCACCGTGTTGTCCTTGGTTACCTTCATCCAAGTCTCTTTATCTTTTGGGTTATTTGATGCTGCTGGGCAGGTTCGTATCCCAGACAATCACAACACTGCTGGAGTTAACTAAATGCTTCCTGATGTGAGGAATAACAACAGTGTCTGCAGACATATCAAACGTGGTTATGTTGGTTGCGGAAAGGAAATGGGAAGGACCGGGGTACAGATGAGTTTCTTGTCTGAAAAATGCCCACAAGTATTGTAAAGGTTCTTTGCTGCAAGACGATGCATACAACCGAGAGAAGAGGGTCAATCAAATCTTCTGTATTTAAATGTTTCCCGCCTGCTTGGTTTTAGTGGCGTAGGACATTTGCAGATGGCGAGTGAGCTCTTCTTTAATGGGACATAGATTGAATGCGTGATGTCAACGATCACCGATTTATCAATGTTGTTGTACTAATTTTTGCCCATGCTTCGATTGCACGGGCGATGTTTACCGCAAAGAAGCTTCCCTCGTGATGCTGGCTTTCCTCAACTTCGGGAAGGTACTTTTTGTCAAACTCTAATAATTCGGGCCCATGGACGCAAAAATCAAGCAAAAATGCGGTGTTTTTTTCTGGTTTGTCACATTTCCCATGAAACATTCAGTAAAGCGGCATTAATTTCTGTGGGGGTGAACAATGGAACCTCAAATTTATACTGACACCGATCAAAAAGTGAAAAGTCATTATTGAAGGAGCAACAAAATGTGGTGTTTTAAATTTTGACGGCTTTTCCCTTATCCCTTGAAAGAATTAAACAACGACATATATATCGGTTCAATGGGGGGGGGGGGTTGAAAATGTATGGACCCACATAACATGTGGTGACGCCAATAACAAGATATCTCTGTGACATATGTCATGGGAAAGTGTAATAAAAGGCATAGGGCTAAGGGTTCAGTGGGATGGGATGAGAAATTATAGACCCATACAAAATATATGTTAATTCGTACGAAATAATTAAATCGTGTTTTCTTCTAAGAATGCAGTAAATCAAGTTGGTGCTTTTATTCGTTAAGCCCCATATAATCCATCACAAAATGTAATAAAAAGGTATATTTAGGTCCTGTTACGGGTAAAAAATGATGGACCCATCCAAACAATTTGTTACCTCCAATCAAAACGTGAAATATTGTTGTTTAATGAAGAACACCAAATATTTGGTGCTTTCATCCGGTCTGTACATACCACATCCCCTGCAAAAATATAGTAATATGGCTTATTCAAAGGGGAGCGAACACTTATGGACCCACCTAAAAAAATTGCTGACTCCGATTAAAAAGTTAAATCTTATTGTTCAATGATGAAAAATATATTTACGCATGCTTAAATGCACACATACATTCGTATATACAAACACAACGGTGTTTACGAATAAAATTATATTCATGGACAGGTATTCTTCCACACATATATGCATATATACATATATAATTGCATGTACACATACATTATAGTACACACACACACACACACACACACACACACACACACACACACACACACACACACACACACACATATATATATATACAAAAACAGCTAGTGGTGCTAATGAAAAAGTTACACTTCACGTTCAGTAACATTTGACTTGTAATCCAACGTCACTGACACATCATCCCATGCAGAGCCCGCCGTGAAATTTTACATAATTATTAAAATATATTGTCACATTTCCATGCTTTAACCTGGCAAAAAAAGTGCCCTTTACTTAACAAATCGGACTAAAATGGATGACCTCATAACAGTCCTCGCATTGGTATGGCTGAACGAGACAACACATTTTACTGACTGACAACTCATAAAATACAATGAATGCGCACTTCGGATTTTCTTGTACGGCACAGGCCCCGACGTGTAAATATATTGTCAGATTCATACAACCATTCCGTGTAGTCAGAGCAGTGGCTCCACACTGTGTACAACTGTCAACCACATTAAACACGTTGAGAAACGTGTGGCGCCCATAGCGGCGTCTACCTAAACCACATTGCGGAAGTATGTTCGTCTTTTTAGTTGGGTGTCACTAAAAGTCATGGCTTATATGTTGCAAAACTGTGTCTCTAAACTTATAACAACATATCTCACTGCATGCATCATTTGGACATCTTGTCCACGTAAGTGGAAATATATTGCCATTGGCATTTTCATTGGCATTATTCATTGTTGACACATTAGAATTCAGCGATAGACCTGGCACTGGCAGTTGTGTATATATACAGGTGTATATATATACCTGAGATCAAGACTCAGAGTAGCATACATCCATGTAAATAATATACATCTAACAGAAACATACACCTGGCAGTATCATACACCTGACATTGACATACAACTGACAGTATTATAATTATAACCTACAGCTGACAGTAACAAACACCTGGCCGTACGTAACACACAATTGACAATAACATACGAGAGAGAGTAGGGGAGGCTTGGGAGAGTTGGGCCACTTTTTATATTTTGACATATTGTGCTCTCTCTATTCATGGCATAGTACCATTTCCTGCGGTTGTGATGTGTACAGACCATAATATACAATCTGTGTCAGCTGATTCAAAATGCAGGCACACGTGTAGAAAGAGGAGGTGATTGTTGAAAGGTGTCATCCCGGCCGAACTCTCCCTGGGAGTGGTGAGAGTTGGGCCATATCCAGGGAGACTTGGGCCATAGCTGAGGACAGCTGGGCCACAAAATCGGAGACTTGGGACAGACATGTAACAACTACCCAGTGAAGGAAAATGTGAACAATTTAATTCCAAACTTAAAATAACCATTAATAGATATTAAGAACATGATCCAGTAGCACTCCACTAGAAAAAGTCAACCTTGATCAGCAAAATATTCCAGTTCTAACTTTTTTAATGATGTCACTGATTATTTGGTCATAGGCCCCTATATCAAATCCTAAAATGGAATTATGCCGTGTTTTAACACATTTTAAAATGACTGTGATATTGAGGCACACTTTCACACTCGTCCCAATCAACAATGTCAACCTTTGCTACGTGATGCACAATACGTGATAGGTTCGATGATGCCTAATAAAGAGACGAGTGGAAATCCCATCGTGTGAAGTCACAAGGAAATGTAAATTTTCCTGCTCGACGAGCTGTGCCACCAAGCTGTTGAGGCTGAGGTAGCTTCTTGATGATGTTCTTCTTAGGGAATGATGCTTCATCTTTATCATTAATCATGAATGTAGATATTGTGTGATGATGACTGAATTCTCGTCGAAGAAAAACACCTTCACACTCGTCTCCATCAGTAACGTCAACCCGCGCTATATAATGGACAATGCGTGATTTGGCCAACAAAAATTTTACAACTGCAAAATCACCTTCAATGACTTGGTAATCTGGCTCATCAGCATCAATTTCACCACTTTCCATGAATGGCACAACTTCGGTATCACTTTCTAATGAAGATGATGGAGTGGGAGATTTCCTTGCTCGGGTTTTGAATACGGACTTTTTAGCTCTATGTTTGACTGGTTGATTTGACTTTCATTTTTTAGTGTGCCTAGCAGCTAGTGCGTCTGCTATGCTATTACTGGAGTATCGGTTAGAATCTTTGTATCCCCTCTCTGCGACCTCTGTCGATAACCTTTCGTGGACCAGCTTTTGGAAGCGGAACAATATCAGCAGGCGATACATAATGGTTACTTGGCCCTGGCTGAGCCGGAGCTGGTGTTGCAGTAGAACTCGGTTCTGGCTGGGGAACCGGTGTTGCAGTAGAACTCGGTTCTGGCTGGGGAGCTGGTAGTTGTTCAGCAGGAATTGGATCATTTCTCTCCAACTCCTCTGGAAGATCTCGCTCAGTAACTGTGGCTGGCGAAAAGTCTGTTTCCAGCTACAATGTTTTCGGGTGCCGAAACCGTCGTGCATCCCGTCTCATCAACGTTATAGATAGCATGACATTCAAACTTGTGCAGGTCCATAATGCTTCCGAAGTTGTCATAGAATTTGTCCACGGTATACCGGTTGAAGGCACTAGCCCTAGCAAGAGATGTTGCCTCTGGTGTTCGGATTGCAAGACGGTTTCTTTCTTTAAATGATATCCAAAAGTGTTCACCAGTCATTCCATTTTCTTTCCATGAATTAGGCACAGTCACATTGTTTTTCAAAGCATATTCCACAATCAATGCACGACATTTGTTTCTAGTCATACCATGAAATTGTTCAGCCAAAGTTTTAATATGTGTTGCCAAGTCAGTTTCCATCTCTGGAGAAAGAATCATGTTTTTCAGTCGACAGTTTCCGTAGCCAAACACCTTATTTCGTTCATCATTTTGTCCATTTTCTCCATCATGCTTGTTGATGTATCTCTTGAGAGTCATTCTTGCAATATCAAAGTCCTTAGCAGCTGCACGGATGCTACATCCTCCCCTGACTTGTTCCATTGCTCTATGTAGAACATCTTCTGGTGCACATCGATTTGATCTTCTATGGTATTTTCGTGGCATCTGGAAAAATTATGACATCACTAAGACAAACTTAGATTAATATTTCGAAAGATGCAGTCTGCAGTTACCAACCAGACCTACAGTAATTCTGCTGCCCACTAACAACTAATTATATAAAATATAAAATAGTTACTTTATAAATCAATTAATTAAATTTAATTAATACATTTATAAATATATTGATATATTTATATTAAGATTTACATATAAAATTCATAAGTTTAGCATCATGGTCTATGTCGGCTGGTGCATTCAGCCTCGGTGACATCAGATATAGGCCCACCTTGTGCTGTGATAGTATTCCTCGCCCCCTGCGGCGGCTCGGAACACTATCACAGCACAAGGTAGCCCTATATCCTATAGTCCCCTCTGCCTCATGCACTAAATTATACGTACTCGAAGTAATAGGCTTTAGAGAAAAGATTATTCACTAAATGTAAGTGATAGGAGAGTTGGGCCATGGCCCATCCCTCCCATCCCTGAGTGTCCCAACTCTCCCCATACCCGCCATTTTTTATTTCAATCTAAATCTTAGCACAGGCATTGACCACATGGATTTCACAAATGCCTTGATGGGAGAGGACTGTCACAGCTATCATGCAGAACACCTAAGAACAGTGTACTATATAGTATTGAAGAGATATAAAATTGCTTACCTTAGTGTCCAATGTTTACTATTTTGTGCATAAAATGTATTTCTGTTAAAAACATGGACAGCAAGCCTGAAGTTGTCAAGCCCCTTATATCAATAAAAAGATAATGTCTTGTACTTCAAATAGATGGCAGCACCTTTCCAGAACAACTTGCAACTTCCATGAAATTGGGGGTGGCCCAACTTTCCCAAGCCTCCCCTAACATAACCTATACAGTGACACACACCTCACAGTGACACACACTTCATGGTGACATACATCTCACAATGATATACACCTCACATTGACACACACATACCTCACAGTGACAAACACCCACAGTGACACACACGTACCTCACAGTGGCACATACCTCATGGTGTCACACTAATCGCAGTGATATACACCTCACAGTGACACAAACATACCTCACAGTGACAAACACCCCACACTGACACACACCTCACATTGGCACATACCTCATGGTGTCACACTCCTCGCAGTGATATACACCTCACAGTGACACACACATACCGCACAGTGACAAACACCCCACACTGACGCACACCGCTCAGTGACACGCACCTCACAGTGACACACACCTCACATTGACGTACACCTCACAGTGACACATGTATCTCACATACTGTGATGCACACCTCTCAATGACACACACCTCACAGTGTGAAAAACACACCTCACAGTGACATACACCTCACAGTGACACACACCTCACAGTGACACACACCTCACAGTTACACACACCTCACAGTGACGTACACCTCACAGTAACACATACCTCACAGTGACACACACCTCACAGTGACATACACCTCACAGTGACACACACCTCACAGTGACACACACCTCACAGTGACGTACACCTCACAGTGACACATACCTCACAGTGACACACACCTCACAGTGACATACACCTCACAGTGACACACACCTTACAGTGACATACACCTCACAGTGACACACACCTCACAGTTACACACACCTCACAGTGACGTACACCTCACAGTGACACATACCTCACAGTGACACACACCTCACAGTGACATACACCTCACAGTGACACACACCTCACAGTGACATACACCTCACAGTGACACACACCTCACAGTGACACACTCCTCACAGTGATTCAAGATTCAATTTATTTGATCTTGTCCACATATACATTTTATATATTAATACATTGGTAATATGAATAATACGTAAGGTTGGGGAGACTCCCGTTAACACATACATGCAATTTATAATGTCACTAGCACGGGAGCCACCCCACAAATGTAAACAATAACAACATGTACATAGTATGATGAGATTAGTAAATTATAATCATCGCTTTAAGAATTACAAATACAGCAATTATGGATATAACAGCATGATTCATAATTTAAAATAAAGTAATTTTTGATGTCACTTGAGAAACTATGTAGACTGTGTGTATAAATGCGATATCCAATGCATTTTTTTGCAAATTCATGTTTGACTCTAGGCATACGCAGATCATTGTGTTTACGTGTGTTGTATTGATGAATGACATAGTTGTGTGTGCAAGGAATAACTTTAAAATATTCGGGTAATTGATTAGTAATTAATTTGCAATAGAATTTTAGTTGCTGGAGTCTATAAATGTCTTCCAACTTTAGTAATTGAAATGTGTTATAAACAGGACTTCTGTGAGCATTGTATTTAATTAGGGATATTATTCACCTAATATATAATGTTTGAAGTGCTAAAAAATGTTTAAGTTTATTTAGAATTCCCATTGTTTTAGTTATTTTATTTGCTATTTTGTTTGTGTGACTCTGCCAGTTTAAATGGTTATTCATAGTAATGCCTAAAAAGTTGAAATCATTTACACCTTCAATGTTTGTCCCATCTATTTATAATAGAGGTTAATGTAGTTTATTTTGATGTATATGAAAAAAATCATCAATTTAGTTTTTTGGGTATTTAGTGAAAATGTATTTGCTTTCAACCAATTGCTAATGTTTGTGAGTTCTTTGTTAATATTTTCACTTTGTATTTTGCCTTCTGAAACTTTAAATGATCTTAGTGTATTAGTAAGGTTAGTGTAATCCGCATAAGTTACGAATTTAAAAAGGTCACTCGAAAATGTTATGCCATTGATGTATGTAATAAACAAGAGTGGTCATAAACTTGAAACTTGTGGAACGCCAGTGGTAATAACTATTTCTTCAGACTTAACATTTTCAATTTCTACATATTGTTTACGATTGTATAAATAACTCTTACAATGATCAAATGCCGTATCATTTAATCCATTTTATTTTAACTTATGTAGCAATATATTCTAATCAATTGTGTCAAACGCTTTTGTTCAGGGTTGAACGGTTTTAACCGCCCGGTTTTAACCACCCAGTTTTAACCTGGTTAAAACCTGGTTAAAACCGGGCTCATTTTCCCATGAAAAGTGGTCAAAACTCGGTCAAAACCTAATTTAGTGATAATTGTGTGCAATATTTCTGTAATTAATTATTAATGACTATAAAAACAATGCAAGTGTCAAAATATATGTTCAATATGAATAGGAAACAAGATATATTGAGGTATTATTGCTCGTTGTATTCAAACCAAGCTCATGCAAAAAGTAGACCGTAATTTTCAGCAATACGTGTAAACATGTCAGAGTGGTAATCAATGTAAAGCAAAAAGACTAAAAAGTATTTCGTGGTCTATGCTTTGTTGTTGGTCCTGTTTTATTCTTCAAATTAACTAAATGTTCTCATGATTGATGATTACAGATACATGGAACATTTACCTTTACAATGTTCTTGTATGATTTTTAATTAACTAGTTTTATTTACATTAAGTGATAATTAATGACACTGCGAAAATTGACACCAGACAACGTATTCGAATTCAGCATAGCCAGGCCATTTCCGTAGATTTAGGGCCAGGCCGCTGTCTATGTGAATTATTCAAGAACACGGCCACCTTTTTCTCTGCCAAAATAGTTTCTAGAATATTTGTGCATGTAAAGAACTTTGTAACTGGTGAATACTTTACAATAATTAATAAGTGTTATACACATGCTTTTATTTATTAAGCATGTGTGTCTATTAAGTTTCAGTTGTGCAGAAACAAGGACTGCTTCAGAGTAATTGCATGACAATTCAGCATTGATGTTTCATAATGTCCACCTATGCTTGTTTTAAGGAAGTATATATTTATATTCTATCACTAGGTAAAATTAATTTATGAGCTAAATATAAGCTAGGAGAAGTTTGGTTTATGTTGGGTTAGTTTTAGACTTTTTAATAGTATTAATAGGTTTTGGTCGGTTTTGACTGGTTTTAACCTGGTTTTAACCACTAAGCGGTCAAAACAGGTTTTGACCGGCTAGAGTGCAACCCTGTTTTTAATAAATTAAGGTATATATTAATTGGCTTAGCCGATGTATCAAGCTCTTGCATAATTCTATCCATAAAGTTCGAGTGTCGCAAATTCTGTAGAATGTTTCTTTCTAAAACCGTATTGGCTATTACAGTATATTGTATAACATCATGGAATGGAAATTTTCGTGTATTTGATCAAACAGTATTCAAGAAATTTTGCAATAGCTGACAAGATTTAAATTGGACGATAATTGTCAAGTTTAGAATGATCACCTTTTTTGAAAAGGGGAATATTTTTAGCAATTTTTTATTTGTATGGAATTATACAAATCATTATGGATTGATTGATAATTAGGGTGACTGCTTTGCTAATATCATGTTTTAGTAATTTTAATATTTTTATTTATATACCATCTATTCCACAACTTGATTTTGGAGGTAAGCGATCAATTATGCTGACAGCAGTATCTACTTCAATTGGTTGAAAATTGAAGGTGTGAAGTATTGGGTTTTTCAAATAATCTTTATAGGATTTACCATCAGTTGTAGTTAATTTAGAGGCTAGAGTTGTAAAAAACGAGTGAAATTTATTTGTAATAATGCATTTGTCGCTTACCATTTCTCCGTACACTTTGAACCAATCCTGAAATTGTTCTTTCTTTGGGTTTTTCTGAATAATTTCTTTAATTAAGCACCACATATTTTTAATATCGTGTTTATGCTTTTCAATACTGGACTGATAATGCATTTGCTTAGCCAATCCTATGTTTCTTTTAAGAATTATTATAAGTTTGCAAATTAGTTTTTAGTTTACGGTATTGAGCCGTAATTACCGGAGTCTGTTTTATTCTTGCATACACTTTGTTTCTAAACTTAACTGATCTAATAATGCTCTGAGTAATCGAAGGTGTTTTCTTATATTTACATTTATTAATTTTTATTATTTTAATGGGCAAGATCTTTTCCATAGCAGTAGTAAAACAAATTTTAAAGTGACATAACCTCACAATGAAACATGTCACAGTGACATACACCTCACAGTGACACGCACCTTATGGTGACACACACCTCACAGTGACACAAACATCACAATGACACAAACATCACAGTGACACTCACCTCACAGTGAAACAAACCTCACGGTGACACACACCTCACAGTGACACACTCCTCACAGTGACACATATCACAGTGACATACACTTCACAGTGACACACACCTCACAGTTTCACACACCTCACAGTGACACATGCCTCACAATGACAAACACCTCACAGTGACATACACCTCACAGTGACACACACATCATGGTGACACATGTCATAATGATACATACATCACACTGACACACACCACACAATAAGAAACACCTCACAGTGACACTCATCTCACAATGACACAAACTTCACAGTGACACACACATCACGCAGTGAGACACACCTCACAGTGACACACACTTCACATTAATGCAAACCTCACATTGACACAAATTTCACAGTGACACAAATCTCACAGTGACACACACCTCACAATGACACACATTTCACAGTGACATACACCTCACAGTGACATAAACATCACAGTGACACACACCTCACAGTGACATACACCTCACATTTACGTACAGCTCACAGTGACACACACCTCACTGTGACACACACCTCACAATGACACACACCTCACAGGAGTCCCAAGACATATGGACATTACGGTATTCCTCTGGTCACATAAATATGTCACATAATTTATAACTTACCTAACTACGTTGTGCTAATCATAGCATGCATTACGCATGTCATGTTGTTATGTAAACTCAGTAAACAGTGCATTACTAGGTAAATTTCTGCAAATTACTAAGTCAATTTCACAAGCGTCACACACGTAACAAAAGTATGTTATACATGTAATGTCATATTTATATTTTTATGCAAATCACAGTCATTTACGCATATACAGAGTTTTCACATATATACAGGCCTGTATATATATATATATATATATATATATATATATATATATATATATATATACAGGCTTATATATATATATATATATATAAATACATACAGGCCTGTAAAAGTTTTGTAAAATAATATTTTAACTTGTTTTATGACAAGGAGATGTAGAGGTAGTAAATGGGTCAACATTTGTCTGGTGCAACTATAGAAAGTTGCCTCTCAGGCTCACTTTCCGTGGAATGGCTCTCTTGATACCTCTATTAGTATTTTGGTAGAAATATACTATTACACATACATATATATGGCACACTAAGGATGATACATAGTGCAAAATATTACATAAATATTAATTGATGTGGGTAATACAGAGGTATATATCAGAGTTGCGAATTGAAAGTATTGTGCAGTTCCAGTAATACAAAATAATGCCATCCACCAGCACGAATGCTACTGGTCTAGTGGCAGCGAACTTGAATCAAAACAATGCCAACTCAACCCATTTCCCCAAGAAAAACTCCATGTTTCTCAACATCCGCCTAATGAACTATAGCAGCATTAAGGGGAATATAAATAACTCAGTTCCATGCAATACTTGACCAACTTGAATCGCACGACAGTCTACACAGTGAGTACAAAATTGATAGCACATTCGCCATCAACATAGAGCCTCATCCCTAGCCACTGCATGGAAGTATATTGGAAGGATCGTACCAGAAATGCGGGCTGGGTATTCTGTTACAGCTTGTCTATGCAACAGTAGTCCAAGTGTATGTGTAGATATCCGAATGCCATAATCGCTGGTGACTTCAATGCTGGGGACACAACATCCGACACCAACAAAGTGTTAGGATACATTGATAATGTAAACACTAGAATTAGTAGAAAGCTTCTAGACATCAAGGAACGTTTTAGTTTTATGCAGCATCAACATCAAACCACAAAACCATCTTCGAATGCTGTGTTAGACTTGGTGTTTAGCACAAACCCTACCTCGTGTTCCATATAAAAGTGGGACCCGGCATGAGCGATCATCTTGCAGTGCTCATCACACTTGATGTCTTTCCAAAACAGCACTCACACAAGCACTCGCACAAAATATACAAATACAAGTCTGCAAACTGTGAAGATCTATGGGCAGACATGGCTGAATATATGGTACACAGTTCAGTATTTTATGGGAAATCACACATCCAGAACACATAATTATCTCCAAAGTTTGAGTTCTTAACTTGTTTGAAGCTCGCAGTAGCCACAATAGCACCAACACCGGATGCCACGTTTGTGTTGATGGCGGCACACCGGTGAATGAAAATACTGTAATCTAGCGTAAGACAGAAGTAGTTTTGGGATAAAAAAAATGGATGGATATATATATATATATATATATAAGCATACACCCATATTAGAATGCAAAATTGTACCTATGTTCTCAACTCAAATATTTTTAAAGCATACTGTTCCATTAATGGGACGAATATGGTATTTATCTTAGACACCTCTGAATGGACTTTTGCCTAGCTTTACAGTGCTTTATGAATTTATTTGTTCATAAAATTAACAAATATGCCTATCCTCCAGCTCGCACTACATACACACAGTTTCCCAAAGTATTTAGTCATGTATGATATTTGATATAATGTAAATTTTAGCAGTGTTTCTCAGAGCTAGTTACATAAGACACTCCTATTTCATTGGTGGACCATTTATGTAGGTCCAAACAATCACAGAAACCATGCTTGTGAACAAGTGATTATCAGTCATTGGTGACATTTGGTGTAAACTGTAAAATTTATTAAAACCCTCAGCAAATGGGGAATTTCTAAACAAATAAAGGCGTTGCTTTTATTCCGTGGGGTAGATTAATCCATAAGAGGTTGACGCCACAATGCAATCCAACTAGGTTAACATACTCACACATAACTTGTATACATATAGATGCTGGGTGATTTCTCAGCTAGCACTATTGAAACATACATTCTGATGAGAAATGTGCATTAACAGCAGATAGTCAAAAGAATAAATGGTAAAAGCAACATTTTAGCATAATTTCATAAAACACTAATATAAATTTAGCATTGTACCTTTTGAATAATTTAATGTAATATCATCATAGCTGTGAAATTGTGTGAATCAGCATTGATAAATAAAACAGAAATATGTAGTAAGGCAAGAAGCATTATAATTAAAAAATATAAATGTTCAAATGATAACTGGCTGCTAAGGCATAAGCTAAGTGTGAAGGTAAAACAAGAACAATGGAGTTTACACCCTTCTGATTGTCAATGGCAGAACCCTGAGCTCGTTTGCTATACAAATTAAACAAGAGTGGATGTAGTTGGTAAAGGTCATTTAATAATTGTACCAACAGGAATCACATTCACGATGAGATAAAGCAGAACAAATCATACTCTCATCGAGGTACTACACAAACAATTATTAAATGACAATCAGATTAGCAAAGGTTGGGGCAGCCATTTTCCTCCCACCATGGCCAGAATAATCTGATGAGTGATAAAATACAAATATTCACAAACAAATGTGGGCCAGTCGAGGTTGTAAACATTACCTCATTTACTTAGCCTGTACGATCTATAAATTGGACAACAGTATAAAGTACTTTATGTGGGACAGTGTTCCCTGTTAATGTAGTGGTGTTACTGACTCAGAATCGTAGCTAGTTTGCTGTAAATAACAAGGCAGATGTAAGTTTGTACCAGAGCTTTGTATTAAGTCAAACATTAAACCATACAATACAATATGTACACGAAGAGCCTTAGCCTATATAATTCTAATAAATAAGTTATAGCAAAGGTGAGGGGAACCAACCACACACAGGTGGTGGAACCCGCCCATAAATTGCCAAACTAAAACCCTGTGCAGAAGGGGAAACCGTCAAAGCGCCCAAAAACCCCTTCGCTACATCATGTAGGGAGATGAATACAAGAAGTACTATATTGGAATCACGGTAGGTAATACATCAAAACCTACTTAAAAGATCCTCTCAAGCATTTTGACGACTAAAATGACTACTTATCAATCCTACTTTATTTTCCACCCTAAAAACCCTGCGTACATTTGCTGCTGTGTCATCAATAAGGAGGAAAAAGCCTTCAGGCAAAACCTCGGGTACAATATATATGAGCAGGGAAAAGCGTCACAGAAAAATTATCGGTACATGGACCGTATCACAAAAATTAACATTGAAAACAGAGTATAACACTATGATTACATGTTATACAACATTAGCACAATGGTGGTAGAGAGGGGAGGAAGGTGGGGTGACTTTAATCTTCCTTCGTATTGAAAAACAAAGACGTGTTACACAGTCGAATTCCAACACAAAGGGAACGGTCCCAGCTCGGCCTCGTTTTGAGTCCGGGTAAGTGTTTACGTAATCCAGACCGTTGTTCGACTATCATTGAACAAAACGTTTATAGGCATCTTCACCTCACATTGCATAAATACTATTTTAACGTATGTAAAAATAATCATATATCAACTCCATGCATATGTCAAAATAGCAACGTGGTTGATACTGGATGTGCTATTCTAGAATGGTGAGAAGAATTTTTTTTCTCCAGTGTGTACAGTTCAAGTGGATGGTGCAAACAGAATTATTATAAATGATGAGATAAAAATGTTGTACTTTTTGTTTTCAGTGTGTACCAGTTCGAGCAGTGTGAGATTGGATGTTCCGTCTGAGACTTGGAAGGGAGAAGGCGCCTTGTTGAGATGCAGCTATCTAGACAAGAGTACGATTGTCACTCGAGTGTACTGGTACAAGGAGAGCTTTGCTGATGCTACCTTAGTATTCGTGCACATAGTTCCCCCCTATAGAGGAGTAAAAAAGAATTACTTCTCTAACAGAATTGTGGTGGGACGAACGTTTAATGGATTTTATGAACTCTACATCAACAAAACAGTTTTAACAGATGAAGACACATATTTTTGTGAAATTAATAATGCAAAAAACCAGGCAACACTACCGGTGAATGGTGAGTATATTTGATCAGGATTATTATCTTTTTACTACATACATGATGTAGCATGTTCTTATTCCTGGCAATAGTGTCAATTCATGATATTTTTGAAATCACATAAAGTTTAAGTAATGCCAATATATTTTTCTTCTGGTGGAATATTTGTATTTATATTAAAAATATCTATGCAAACGAATCATGCATATAAATGAATAAATCGCCTTCTTGCAGTAATTGTAACATGGCTGAAAAAATCAAGTTGGTGATGAAATGAACAGGTCTGCCAGGGAGTGAAGCAAACTGCTTTGAAGAGTTCTACGCATAAGAATATATTTGCAAATGATATGCATGTTCATGCACTCACAGGGTCAATTCCTTTTTAGTCCTTTGGGCCGAAGGTCCAGCGGACTATTGCTATCACTCTGCGTCTGCCGTCCGCTGTCTACCATTAGCTGCCGTATCTCAGAAACCGTTCAGTAACTTTTTCTCTAATTATGCATAGACGTATCTTAGGGTACTGCCTCTATGCACGAGAAATCTGTAATTGATTGAATCATTCTAATGGCACCAAAGATCCCCTAAAAGCAAAATTTACTAACTAAATTGTTTACAGTAGGAGAACAGCCTGGAGCTCTATTGACAACTGGCTGGCTACTCTCCTTCCCTCAAGTAATCCATTTTCCTACAACATCTGTAACATGCAGAGTCTGTGTCTTGCATGGATCAGAGGTTGTCTTTTGTGTTATTTCAAAAACTGTTCAGTAACTTTTTCTCTAATTTTGCATATACGTCTCTTAGGGTAGTATTACTGTACACAAGAAATTTGTGTTTGATTGAATCATTCTAAGGGCACCTCAGGGCCTCCCAAAAGCTAAATGTTCACATTTTGTCTGTTTCTGCCTGGACTAGGTTGGCAGAGTGCCAAGTGACCGACCCCACCCCATCTCACTGAGATCTCTGCCTGCTGCAGCCTGCCTGCTATTGTTTGATGGAAACTGTGACTAATCTGTAACTGGTCATTTGCAGAGGCTTGTATCAACAGACAGCACCCACTAGCCCCCTGGACAGTTGCATGTACATTTTAAGCTGTATCAAACAGTGGGCTGTAACTAATGTGTAAAGGGAATCCCTACTGCACATGTAGAACCTGAGAACTTTAAAACAGCAGTAGACATAATTATCAATGCAATATAAAGATATGACCTAGGATTAAAATAAAATAACTTAGGTATAAAATAATATATAAAGTAAAATAACATAGGTATACTCGAAAAGGTTAAAGCATATTTAGCCAAAAATTATAAGGAATATTATTCAGATGTTTTACAGCTATTCCGTCACTCCAGTTATATTAGTATTATGTGTTTATAACTCAAAAGGCATGTTATGCATATGTACCTTGTTAACAAATAAAGTTTTTATCATAGTTCATCTCTTTCTTCTTCCCATTCTGGGGGAGGGTGGTAGGGGCAAAAGGAGAACATATAATGCATGTGCATTTTCTTAAACAATGTTTTACTGTGCTACATGCGAGATTGCAGCTCACTAACTCTCCTGCAAGGTTTCTACAACCACTGGAAATTGCCCTAAATAGCAGAGTATCGGGATAAAATCCGACAGTATTTTTTAATAACACATTAATTAATATATACAATATTCATGAAATGGTCTACTCAAATAATTTATTTCCACGTGTATCTTCACTGGCATGCATATAGTCTAGAGAGCTACTAAACATGTCAACACTTTACTTCCACCATAACTCTTAATGATCTGTAACTATGATTCACCAAAAAACATTTCATTAATAATTACGAATTCACAATATAGTCCAAAGGACTTTAAGGCCTCTTGGCCTATTTTATCAATTCCAGTTCCTGTCAATTCCAAAAAAATTAATTCCAATTTCACCTTACAAAATATATTTCCAAATTGTCAATTCCAATTCCAACTTAAAAAAAATCAAATACAAATTAAAAAAAGAAAAATCAAATATTATATTTAATCAAATATCATTAAAAATCAGTACAGTTCATTCATTAGCTGTTAAACAAGTCCAATTTGTTGGCTAATATTTGCTGTTGAAAAAAATACAATTCAATCCAGCTTTTGAGCTAATCACTGAATTGGGTTTGAGGATCAATTCCAAGTCCAAAAATGAATTGATCCCATACCTGTGTTCATGTAAAATGACTGCCAGATCTACCCATCTGTATATGGGTCAATATTTGAGAAAGTGGAAAAACGGTGTCCCCAACATTCAATTTTTTTTACACGCACTGAATATGCACATATGTTTTAATTACATATTGTGTATATGTCCACATGTTTATGTTATCATTGGATGCTTTTGTCTTTTGGAAATTATCACGTGCAAAGAAAAAAACCATTGACACTGGCACCCCCCTATCGAATGTGTGTGTCGCGTGACAAAGCAGCACAATTACCAGCTGTTATTCTGCTTATATTTACTGCATAAACATATGCAAATACATTACATGGGACTATCATGAACTGTCATGCTAATATATGGTCATGATTTAGGAAATTAAGCTTGTTTTAAATTTTTTAAACAATTAAAATCATATGTCGCCAAGTTTTTGTCATTAGCGTAGTGTTGTGTTAAATACTACCTCAGAAATTATCACACAAAATTTTCCATGTAACACATATCACAACATTTAAATTACCAAGCATTTAAATTACCAAGCAGAGTCACTCAGTGATCCACCATTTTGAATTTGAACTGGTAGCGTATGCAATATCATTACTTTCACACCTGAATAACAGAGCCTGAGGACGCTGCGCGAGTGACTACGCTTGGTTATTTAAATGCTTTGGTATCATATTGTATGGCGTGTGCAATTCATCGCGAAGACCAAATGTAGATAGATAGTTTAGTTTTTGTATTATATCTCACTTTCTGAACTGTTCACAAATGTTCTCTTAGAATGTGTTATAAGAGAACGGCATCTAGATCTAACAAAACTAAAGTTGCGAGTAATGAAACGTTTCGGTCTTGCGGATGAAATATAATCCGAAACGTCATTAACATCATATGTCATTTGCATCACATTTGTATCAATAGAATACATTTTTTGTCATTTGCATCATGCTGACTTATAAACAAACTAATTGAAAATATGTCTTATTGGGTAAACTAGTGTAGTATGCATACTATTTGATCAACAGAAATAAAAACAAGTTGACAAGGACTGTATTGCTTGAAATATATGGTGAAGGAAAATCGTGTGACACATACCAGGTAGTCCTGGTGCTGATTTCTAAAAGGGCCTTAAAAGAAGATTTCGCTGCACCCCCTCCCCCCCCCACCCTCCAACCCTAACCCTAAAATAATTTTACTTGAATCTCGTTATAAATTCATGGGTAAATACATAAGTGAATGCACAACAGCACTGTAACACAAAAAGTTTATCTTTCAATCACTAATATGATACGTTCGGTCATTTTGTGTCAAAATTCTCCCTTTTTCTGGAAAATCTATATGCTTTCGTTTGTTCCACACTCATACCCATAATATATTGACCCGATAATTTCATATCAGTATGTTCCCACACCCATGTACTATCCCTTGCAAAAACGACTGGAGAGAAATATTCAATAGTAATTAATATATCATCATATATTCATCAGCTATTCCCACTCTGAAAGGACTTTGTGGTTTTGTTCGATAAGGGGGTAGTGTTACTGAAATCTCTATGTAATTGTTCAATCATAACAAGTAACAATTATTTTTTCAGTAAGTTAAAAAAGTAATTAACCGTATAATAATAGACACCGGTTTCATGAAGCGTACTTAAAATTACGCAATTACTTAGCGTCACCTGTTTTGCGTAAGTCTTGTTTGCTGATATTTAAAAAATCGCGTAATTTACTAAGACAATCATGTTAGCGTTAAGAACGTTCTTAGCCGCTTCCCAGGTATGTTAACATGCAATTTTATATATAAGGCATTATGTTGTAATGCTTGTAATTCCGTTAACCTATGTCGACTGAAAAACTGTGTATTTCATATATTCTGTGGACGAAAAATTAAATGTATACACCTGATCGATGGTAAAAAATTACTTTGCATTTTGTTATGACCAACTATGTGAGACTATAAGATGATTAACAAATATATGTTTGATTTAGAGCATATTGTGTGACGATTTGTCATTTCCCGCCATTTTCTCGACTTAGGGGTTAGGGGTACATATATGATGATATCTTCATTAATATTGAATATTTCTCACCAGTCGTTTTTGCAAGTGATAGTACATGGATATGGGAACATACCGATATGAAATTATCGGGTCAACACTATGGGTATGAGTGTGAAACAAATGGAAGCATATAGATTTTACTAAAAAAGTTACACAAAATGACCGAACGCATTATATTAATGATTGAAAGTTAAACATTTTGTGTTGAAATGCTGTTGTACATTCACTAATGTATCTACCCGTGAATTTATAACGAGATTCAAGTAACATTATTTTATTTATGGCATATTTTGTGATTTTAGCTATTTCTGAGAATTTTTGCCAACCACTGGTGATAAACGTCGGTTTTCTTATAAAACAGACACCTTAGTTTTTTGTTAATGTTTGCAAATTATTAGTTTATAGTTCACTTAAAAAGAAAATATCAATAAACTTATGTTGGTGGGGGGATGCAACGAAATCTTAAATTTCCAGAACTAACCAGGATATGCATCTATTTTAGGCTTTAAATTATCCTTGAATTTAACCAGATTGCCACCCAGAGAATTAACTCTAGGTGGCAGGTGCACAAGGAAGCCCTTTGGCTTATCGATAGTCCAACCCTTTTATCTATGGGTATCCCGCCCTTCTGAGGTATGTGTCGATTTTATTTTTAAACATATTCACGAAACTATCACCCACACAATCAGCAGATAATCTGTTCCATTCTTTTAAGCCCTTTGTGAAAATGAGAACTTTCTTATATCTAATATACACTGCTCCTTTGCTAATGTAACTTCATGTCCTCTAGTCCTTCTATCTTTCTTAACTGAGAAAAAAATATTTCTATCAATATTTTCATAACCATTCATTATTTTAAACACTTATATCTGATCTCCTCTCAATCACCTGGTCTCTAGTGTTGTTAAACCACATTCTTTTAGGCGAATTTCATAACTAAGATCCCTCAGTTTTGGTCGCTCTTCTCTGTACTCTTTCTAGCATATCTATGTCCTTCTTGCGATACGGCCTCATTATTGCTTTGTACAGCGGTATTATTAGTTCTTTTTCCTTATACGCTATATTACGCCTAATTAATCCAAGGATTTGATTTCCCTTTGAAGCTGCAATTCCGCACTGCTCTGAAACCTTCATATCAGCACTAATGGTTAATCCTAAGTCCTTTTCTTTTACAGTAGTACTTAGTACAGTATCCCCATTGTATAGTCTACCTCTTCGTTCCCATGTCCTGCGTGGAAGCATTTACATTTCCCAAAATTGTACAGCATTTGCCACTTTTCAGACCATTTGATCAACTTGTCAAGATCATCTTGTAAATGCTGTCTATCTCCATCACTTTTAATCCTTCTAAACACTTTTGAATCATCTGCAAATTTCAACACCTTGCTTGTTATTTTATCATCCAAATTGTTTATATATATTAAGAATAATATAGGTCCTAGTACTGATCCCTGTGGTACCCCACTCAATACCGATTTCCAGTTTGAAGCCTCCCCATCAACTATTACACGTTGTCTTCTGTCAATCAGCCATTTTTCTATCCAGTTCATTATACCATTTCCTATGCCATGGGCCTTTAGTTTAAGCAGTAATCTTTGATGTGGTACTTTGTCGAAAGCTTTTTGAAAATCTAAGTAGACGATATCTACTGGTGATCCCTCATATATCCACTTAGTGATGTCTTCCAAAAAACATAACATATTTGTTAAGCATGACCTCACTTTAAAAAACCATGTTGAGATGGGTTTATTAAGTTATGTTTAACAAGAAAATCCACGTGTGATCTTTAATTAGTCTTTCTAATAATTTGCAAATCACTGATGTTAAACTCACTGGTCTATAGTTCTTTGACTTGTTTCTCGAACCTTTTTGAAATAACGGTATAATGTTTGCCTCTTTCCATTCTAAAGGAACCACACCCTCTTCTAATGACAAATTGAAAACTGTTGCAAGCGGTACACTAATTTGTTCTACAATTTCCAATAGTAGTTTGGGCGGAATCCCATCCACTCCAGGTGATTTATTATCCTTCATAGCCCTTATTTTCTTAGCTACCATTTCCGGGGTTACAATTAATTGTCCTAAGTAGTCTGAATCTGCCCCCTTGAGCTTAGCCTCCGGTACTGGCAGTGAACTAATATCTTCCTTGGTAAACACTGAACTAAAACACTCATTCAGGTCTTCTGCCATTAAGAATCCCCCTGATATTATATTTCCAGCACTATCTTCTAGAGGACCGACCTTATCTTGAACGTTCTGTTTGCTTCGAACATACGCATAAAAACTCTTGCTGTCATGTTTTATATTACTAGCTAATTGTTGTTCATAGCTTCTCATTGAATTTATTATTTCAGCTGTAGCTTGGTTAAATGCTTCTTTATAACTGTTGTAGTCTTCATCATTTCCAGTTCATCTATATGATTTCCACATCATTTGTTTATACTTAATTTTTCTAATGGCTTCTTTCGATAAGTGTTTCTTTTTGGACCGTTTCCCTTGTTTTTTGAAGGGTACAAATTTATCGACTATGCACTTAATTTCACTCTTTAATATATTCCATCATTCTGTTGCTGTCTTATTTTTCAGTGTGTTATTCCAGTCTATCTTTGCTAAATATTTCCTCATGTCCGTATACCTTCCTTTGTGGAAATTTGTGGAAATTGCTTTTTACTATTCCTTTCTAATTTTACTTTTATGGTAAAATGTACCTGGTGGTGATCGCTATTCCCCAGTGGTTCACATATCTTGACATTGTCAACTAATTCATTATGTGAGGACAAAACTATGTCTAACACATTCTCACCCCTGGTTGGTTCTAGCACATGTTGAGAAAGGAAAGTATCTTGAACTAAAACTAAAAACTTGTGGTCCTCACTCCCCATACTCTGTAAAGATTTCCATTGTATATGCCCGTGGTTAAAATCCCCCATAATAATACAGTCCCGTTTGCTTACTTCCCTTATAGCGTTTTTATTTTGTCATTCTCTTCTATGCTTATGTTTGGACTTCGATAAACTAACCCAACTGTTAATGTTAAGTTTCCTGTAACTATGTTACACCAAACAGCTTCTTCGCAATCTGCTTCTCTTTCTAATTTTATTTCATAAGCCTGGATAGATTCTTTAATATATAAAATAACGCCACCTCCCTTACTTCCTATTCTATCTTTCCTAAACATTACATATCCTGTCAGTCCCAATTCGGCATCTGATATATCGGTGGTGGTCCAGGATTCGGTTATACCTATTATGTGAGGGTAAATATCTTCTACCATAATGTTTAGTTCATTTCTTTTGTTTACTATACTCCTTGCATTTAAACAAACACATTTATATCCAGCTTCAGAAGAGTTTTCCAGACAGTTCTTTGCTGATTTATTTGTACTGTCTTTATATATGCCTCCAGTTTCAGGCTTTCCTGTGAGTCCCCCCTGCGAATCTAGTTTAAATAGATGCAACCTGTCCCACTGTCAACAGATCGCAGCAGGTTCTCTGAGAAAACTGCTGCCCCCTTTCCACTATTATGGGCATATTTTTGAAAACGCTATCACCAGTATTTGTTTCTGAGAATAAAGCATTTCAAGCAACTTGAAACTAAAATATGTTTGCAATAAATGATTTTGTTGTCATTAAGTGCTGCAAAAAATAGAATAAATAAAAAATGTGTAAAAAGATTGTATTGCATGAAATGCATGGTGAAGTATAAGCATGTGACGCTAATGACACCAAGGTCCACTTGTTTAAACGTTTTATTCTCCCTTAATCCCAATATGCAGGATAGTGCGTGGACATGGACGATTTTATATACTACAGATATTATACAATTACATCTGGGCAAAATGTGTTCACTTATTAAAAAAAAATAGGATTTCGAAAAACTTTAATTTGCGCAGTTGTCCATTACTCACATCTCATCATCATCATTGTGCAGCCGTAGTGTCCTGTGGTTGGGTAAAGGCCTGAGCATGTTGTTTCCATATCTGCCTGTCTTGCGCTATCCTTTGCCAGATGGTGCCTTTCCAGTACTCTTATAGTTCGTCTCTCCACCGTCTCACTGGTCTTCTAGATCATTTACCTTTGCAAGTTCTCCAGGTAATGTCCATCAGTTATATCGTAGTCTACTGATGTGCCCTGCCTAGGTCCTCCACTTCTGTCTTCTGCTTTGTTCTATCACCTCTAGGACCTTTGTCTTCTCTCTTAGCCAGATGTTTGCTTTTTCTTCCAATATGTGATGTTTAACATGTCTTGCCATCATTGTTTGTGAGGCTGCTAGCTTTTTCTTTGTCTGGTTGGTGAGTGTCCATGTTTCCATGCCGTATGTCATCGTTGGAAGTACGCATGAGTTGTAGACTTGTCTCTTCAAGCATGTTCCAAAGTTACCCTTGAAGATGTCGCAGTGTTTGACGAATGGTGTCCAGCCAGCCGTGATTCTTCTTTGAATCTCCTTGTTTTAGTTTTTCTGATGCTGTATCGCTGTCCCAGATAGATGTAGCTTTCAACCGTCGCTATCTGCGTGATGTTGATATTGGTGTGTAATTTTCTTGCATCAGTTTTGTTTTCGAAATCTATACCTGTTTTTCACTTTGATCAGCTAGCGTTTTTTGTAGTTCTTGCAGTGTAGGAGGGTATATGATTATGCTGTCGGTGAAGCGAAGATAACCGAGATATTCTTTGTGTATCCTCAAGCCTCTGGTTTCCCGGGGCAGACTTCGGAATATGCTTTCGAGTGTTGCCGTAAACAGCTTGGGCAATATGGTGTCATCCTGTCGTACTCCTCTCTTGATGTTGGTCTTGTTGCTTTTTTGTGTAGGTGGACTATCATCGAGCTGTTGGTGTAGATGGCTTTTCAGGAGTTCGATGTATACGTCTTCTATCCCTTGTTCTTGAAGGGAGGTCAGTATTGCTTGAGATTGCACTGAGTCGAAAGCCATCTCATATTCGACAAACGCAATGCAGAGCAGGATATTATATTCTCGGCACTTCTCCTTTAGTCGGTTTACGACGTGGATGTAATCTGTCGTTGAGTACCTGCTTCTGAATCCTACTTACTCTTGTGGTTGGTTTTCATTGGTTGTCTTTTTTAGCCTATTCCTTAGTATTTTTGTAAGTAATTTGTAGATGTTTGATAGCAGACATATCGGTCTGTAGTTCTTTAAGTATTTCTTATTTCCCTTCTTGAAGATTATCACTATATTTGCGTTCTTCCATGCAGTGGGTATTCATCTTTCTGATCAGCATTTAGTACATACAGCTTACCCAGTATCTTCAAGATTGTGTCTTCTCCAGTTTTTAATGTTTCAAAGTTTACATGGTCATTGCCTGATGCCTTTCCATTCTTCATATCTCTTTGCACTGCTTCCACCAGGAAGGAAGGAAGGAAAGAAATGTTTATTTGTCCCAGTGACACAATATTGATCGATATTAAATATACATAAATCATATGCAAACAATATATAACAACATTATTTTCACTGCAACAGAAAAACAATCACAAAATAAACTATTTAAAACAAAATACATTAGTATGAATGGAAAAGTGGTGTCAGTAAAGGGACGGGAGACTCCTACTAAGACCCATTTTGGTTGCTCACGCAGGGGCCACCCAAAATGTAATACAATGTTTTCTACAACATTTATTTAAACACTTCCTTAATTCAAAATAAATTAATCATTACTGAAAATTAAACAAACAAAACAAAACAGAAAATAATGGCGTCCATCGACATGGTGTTATCTCAGGTACCTCTTTCGGGTTGGTGTGCAATATGGTACTCTGTTCACTGTCACATAGGTCAATGTAGAAGTCCTCTATTCGTTCTGTAATCATATCTTGGTCTTGTATTTCTCTATCCTGCTTGTCTAGAATTGTACTCTGTTCACTGTCGCATAACTCAGTGTAGAATTCCTCTATCCTACTTGTCAAAAATTGTAATTAGTCTTTCTTGGCTTAGGGCTTCTGGCTTTCTTCAGGCTTTGATGTCATAATTGTTTCTCATATGAACTCATGATCTCTTGTAATTCCTGATGTCCTTCATTTTCTTTTTGATGGTCTTGCAGCATATTTCTAAGTTCTCTATTTGTTTGTATGGTCACCATTTTCCACCATTTTTCGTTGTTTCTTCATCAGGGCTCGTGTTGATAACGATATTCTAATGTTTACTTGCCTGTTGGTTGCTTTGGCTACACTTGTCTGACTTAGTTGGATCATCTCTGTGATGATTTCGCTCATGGTGTCGATGTCGTCTATTTCTTGTAGTGTCTCAAATTGATTACACAGTTCAATGTTTTTTGTTCCTATTTGTGTGGTATATACTCTTGTTGGTCTCTTGTTTATCAACTTCTTCCTTTCAGCCTCTACGTCCAGTTTGGTGTTGCTCATTACCATTCTGTGGTCACTTCCGATGTTAACATGGTTGATGACAGTTACATCTGTGATCAAGACTAAAATCCATTTAATCCGGCCACTAATATATCATAGTCACTTGGGTGGCATGTTTTCAGAGTTTCTAATATATGTATGTATATATATAATATAATATTATAATATATATGTATGATGTAATGCTAGATATATGCCTAGATTATGTTATCAGGGCACCCCTGTGTGACAATTACTGGGGTACTCACAATGTTCAGCATCTTTGTACTGAGTCTGCCATACGTTTGACATATAATATACGAGTTCTAACTGACCATACACCGTTAGTTGTTTTTAACAACACCTTGTGCCACTGTTTGTCATATTGTTAGTGATAGTAATATTCTCCAACATTTAGATACACAGTCACTTAATATAGTTACAGAAATACAGATATTTAATTGAAGATTGGCTGTGTAAAGTACGATGACGTTACTGTTTCAGTGAAGCCACAAGGTGTGATTATAACTGGCCTTGCCCGGTCTGTCACAGAGAACACAAAGAAAGAGATGATGTGCCGTGTGACTCGAGTTAAACCTGAGGCAGACATCTACTGGAGAAAGGGACCCAAAGGCCCACTACTGCAGGGAAATGTGACTAAGTCAAAGAAGTCAGATGGAACCTTTGAAGTCCAGTCAACCTACACAGCGTCCTTCAGTCGCAACGACCACAACACCAAGTTGTATTGTCTTGTCAATCCACATGGAACTAGTTTCTGGAATAACAATACCAGCGCAATTGTTAGTGTTAACTGTGAGTATTGGGTAGTGACTTTGGGTGTAACAAAACATTGTTGCGGATATATCATACTAACTTCTATCATAATTAACAGCACTTGTGTGCAACTGACAAAGAATTACATTTCACAAATTATGTATCATATTGTTCTAGTAAGGTAAATCATCGTTAAAACAAACAGCTATTTGGGATGAACCACCATGAGTAAAACTTAGAATATATGATGCTAGTGTTTATTATTATGAATAATAGAAAATTGTATTTCGGGTTTCATTTGATTCAACATATTAATAGAATTGAACCATAAACTAATGAACTGTACAATGGTAAACCAATACACTAGTGTGATATTCACTAAGTTATATATTCTACTGTATATTTAAGTATCAATATAATACATTTTAAAGTGTGTCACAAAAGTCTGCTAATCAGGTAATAAGTAGGATGTTTTTATTTAGCACCTTTAAAGTACATGTACACCTAATAATTTGGTTTAAGTTAAATGTGCAAGATCTTTGCAATAATATGTTAGCCTAACGAAACTGTAATAATTACATTTAAACGTAGTCCTTATTTAAACTGATCATTACAGTTTATAATAATATGATGTGTACTAAATTATTAGAAAGTACAGCATAAGACATTTGTTAACTATTTACTAAAACTGTTTCAGACCCACCCAGTACCGAAGTTAAACAGACTAGTTCTGACAATCCAAAAGATGCGAGTTCAGTAACACTGACCTGTGACATCACAGCCGGCAATCCCACGACTAATATCAAAGTGACATGGAAGAAAGGCAGCACACAAATACCATCTTCTAGTCCCTACCAACTAAGTGGCAGAGACTTGACAATAAGTCCACTTGACCATTCCCGGGATGACGGCGACTACTCGTGTGCTGCAGAGAATACTGTAGGACCTGGACCCTCCAGTGCAACATTTGCACTTCTGGTTAACTGGGAGTACTGGTTTATTTCACAACATACACAGATGAGAAAAGAAGCAACATATTTGTTTACATAACAGCAAACTTCTGTCGTAACACTTATGGTTTCAGACATACTCTGTTGCATTAATGTTCTGAATATTAATATGCTAGTCAAAAAAGAAACACGTTTCTGTTGTAAGTCCTATAATTTAATTATCATCAATAGTGTGTGCATGTGAGATATATGGCCGGAGGTGCCATCTGACAACAATGGAAATCTGGATACTGCTTTGCAGTGACCTCATGAGTCTCTGTAATCGACAATGAGGCATCACTCTTCATCAATCAGGGTAATTGTAAACTGTTGGATGTTGGCCAGTTCTTTAGGAGAAATGTGGAGCTAAAGGCTATCTGTAAACGCTGCTGCTCTGAGGCATGTTTGCACTCTCGGTGCAATTTCACATCAGCCATCAGGCACTGTCTTGCTGAAACCAGCTCAAATTCCGGTGGTGAAGCATGAACATTTATATTTCAGGAATGAGGATTTCATCTATCTTTGTATCTATGGGCATTGAGACTGTCATCAATGAACAGTACAGATGCTCACTTTCTGTGTTCCTTGTTCCTGTGATATGTTATCTACATGCCTGCAGTGAGCATTACAAGTGCAACACTGTGCTCGAGCTCAAAGTGTTGTGGCAACGTGCGATGATAAAATATTGCGAAATAAAATTGGTTTCCTGCCTTCTGGAGTCTTGGTAGTAGTAGTAAGTAGTAAAAGCTTTATTTAATGATGGTGACCATGTCACGTGTTATATCGTGATTTTCAATGGGCCATCTCACACTACATTCTTACATCAACATTTACACAGCTTTTATAAAATATACAATTCACAACAATAAAAATATAAATACTAATAAATAAATAAAATAAATAAAATAATAAATGATTAATATAACACTACAAATAAAACAACATCATGAATACACAGGGTTGGCACATTTCCGGGAAAAACTGGTTTTAGACAGGGCAGTGGAAAATCTGGTATTTACCGGTAAATCTGGTATTTACCGGTACTATCCGGGAATAAGTCCATAACTGAGATTACCATTGACTAGTTCCTGTAATTAAACCTAATCCATTTAGAAAGATAGTTAATATCCATCTAACGCAAACAGGTTGACTAGTTACTAGTTCAGGTGTATCCTTGTATTTGTGTAAAGCATGAAGTCAATGAGATGAAAGAGTTATTCATCAGTTAGCAAATAAATATCATTGTCACTTTCACAACGGACAGTGCCAAGTACCAAGTATGGTGACTGAAGACAAACAACCTGACCAGTATTGTCAGGTGTCAATTTGCAATCTGTTTAAGGAACAAAGGAAATGTTAAGCTGTGGACAGGTTTTACTGCACCCTCTCAGCAAACATTAGTTGTATCATTGCCAGCTAACTGGCTGTGGCCCTACAAACAGTTGTAGCCATTGTCTCTATGAGCAAAAAATCAGCTGCAACTTAATGTTTTAAATTGTGGTATGCAGGGATCCTCTACTGGGAAGCCATGTACCCCAGTATCAGTAGACCAGACTAGACGTACACATTCTGTCAGGCATTTTGTTCTTGAAGCACCGGTCAGTTAGCATCATGTGCGACATCCATGTCTGGGGCTGTTTGGTGGAATATATACAATATATATTAATTCATTCTGGTGATGGTACAATAGCTTTTATTGCAATGGAGCTTGAAATATAATCCTTTTAAGAGTTTTTCCCAGTTATCCCGGTTTTTACCAATATTTGGGGTTTTTCCCAGGGCGGGTTTTACCGGTATTTACCACCCGGTATTTACCAGGATGGGAAAAACGTGCTAACCCGTGAATACATTTACCAGTTCTAGAAAGAGTAAAATCAATAATAATAGTAAATAAGATCAAGATGAATGAATTAAAACAATTCATCATTTAAAATAAATAGTCATTCAGGCATATCAATTGAAAAGTGCAAACAATTGTATACATCCTTCTGGAGAAATTTTAAAAAGACTGTTTTATTGGCATTCTGTATAGATTCCTGGATAGCGTCCCATAGTTTCGCACCCCTATATGCCTATGGCCAGGTTGTACTTGTGAACACGAATGTTTGTACAGCCACAGGGTGTGATAATCATGTACACTACTGTTTAATGTAAATATGCCTATAAGGTACGCCGGGGCTTGCCCATGCATGATATTATACATTACTATGGCAGTGAAGTAACGTATGCGAACATCAATTGGCAACCATCCTAGAGAGCGAAATAGTATCACTGTTGAAACTTGTCGCCATTCTTTCACATTCAAAATTACACGTGCATACTGCTTCATCATCTTATGAAAGTTCGACAGCAAAACGTGTCCGCAACTACCCCATATGACACAGCCGTAGTCAATCAACGGTTGCACCATCCCTGAGAAATACAGTTTCCTTCCACGTAGCGGCATTAAGCGTTTGTCTTAATTATTAAACATTTCATGAAAATGACGTAAAACCATACTGGGTTTCTGGGTGTATCTCTTTGGTCAGTGGTTTCGTCTCGACCCATAGACTTTCATAATATAATAGTATTCTTATATATATATATATATATATACTGACTAGTCAGTTAACAGAAGTTGCCGAGTGCTGGAAACAACTAGAACTAGGCAAGATGTGCAACAAAATAAAAATCGTTAGTCATAATCACATACTTTTTCGCATGGAAGAAGTTTCACATGTCATGTTACTCAGCAGAGCCTTGAATTGTTTTGGCTTTCTCTTGCCACTACTTGCTTTTAATGCCACAGATCTTCTGTTGGGTCTGAGCTTTGATGTGTTGGTGTTCCTTCCATTTCTGTTGAGGAGTGATATCACTCTGCCATATGCAGAAGGTTTTTCTCTTGCATTACAAGAAGTCTTGAAGCTCCATATTATTCTCATCAAACCAGTCTAAATGCTTGCTTGATGAAACATATATACAGTACACATATAGCCAACATGTATAGAAACAGACAGTCTCACATACAAATTGCACATAGAAACAGACAGACAGTCTCACATACAACATGCACATAGAAACAAACAGATAGTCTCACTTGCAACATGTACATATAAACAGACAGACAGTCTCATATAAAACATGTAGAGAGAAACAGATGATGCTAAAACCAAAACCTAACTTCATCTCTCTGCAAAAAGTATCTTTGAATACACACACAAAAATGGCGAAATTGTGCTGGCACGTGATTGTATCATATCTCATTCTGTTTGAGATTAAGTATTCATTATCAGGTTATAAATAGTGAAATAAGAGCATTCAAAAGCAGCGTTTGGCGGGTTTTAACCATTTTGCACAAATACAAGGTTTTTTGTCGCTGTGCCTGATAATGTATTAAACTCATACCTGGCATGTCCAAACATGAAAGTATTGTTGACCTGTTGATACATTTGTATGGAAGTAGTGGTAGTTACAATAATATACCCATTACATTACAATTTCAACCATTGTTCATAAAACTCCATATGACATGGAGTTTTTTGAAACACCTCTAGCAGCTGTTGTTGATATCGTCATTGGCTCTCATTGTCCATTTTATGTAGAATTTCTTGTCAGAGGCTTGTGTTTGTATTTTAGTCAGCTTGTCCATATATTTTAGTATTTCTAAGGTCAGAATGTCAGTTTTATATATGTCAGTATGTCTGTGTCAGTTTGACAACAGCAATAATCAACAAATCAGGTTCATATTGTAAATTAGTCAGACCAGTTACACTTTCAACTCGTACAGTTGGTCTTAAGGTGATATGGAGATAATGTTTAATTGAACTGTTGAGAAAAGATAGCTAGAACAATTAAACCATACAAAGGATCTTGATCTACAAAAACACATCATAGCAGTATCAGTAGCTGAAAAACCAAAAATTATACCCAGTGAGGGATATGCTTTATCGTAGATGTGTTATTTATGCATTGTAGTCTTTGAATACCCCTGAGTGCATTCTAAGTTGCACACTATGGGTGCAGTTGCAAACTGATTAAGTGATTATCAAACCATATGTGATCGTGCCATTGATGTATTGCTACCATTTATTTCAAACGTACCTGTGTGAGTTGAGCTTAGCACTGGTATTCTCAGTAAAGAACAATAACATGTGTAGATTTTTTAGCATAGATCCAAACATTTTGTGCCTGTCTTTTCTATGCAGGTGAAAGTTTCTCACAAATGCCATATATAATTTTGGGCCATCAGTGAATTACACTTGATTGCTTATGGGAACATTTACAGTTATATTTGTTAACAATAGCGGCATATATGACAAAAATGTTTTTGAAATGATCAAGAATGGTAATAATAATTCTCTTTCCTCATATACAGTATAACTTCAAATTAATTGATATAATTGTTTGAAATATTATGTAAGTCAAATGGCATATTGAAAGGATTCTAAATGCAAAAAGTTAGTAAATCAGTTCACCCATATGGAAAAGGCGATGTTCAGTCTTCTTTGTAAGTACAGTGTGGTTGCAAAAAGTATGAATGAATTAAAGGGAAACAAAAGACACCTTTTTGGTGTTATGCTCCTAAAAAATTAATATAAACTAACCATTTGCAACCACAATCAATTTTTTTATATCAGTGGTGGTCTCAGACAACGTAATAGATTCTACTGAAATTTCCTGTAACATGAAGGCTGACATCTTGCTGGTGACGCGATGACTTGGCTAGAAGCAGTCGATAAACGAGCAGCGTTATTTTTACCACGTAACTCCCGGCAAGTAACCAATTCCTTCTGAACCTGGTTCAGTTGCCAACACATGTCATGGCATATAATTCGTTGGATTTATACAAGATGGGTTTGCAATAAAGACGTGAATTTGTAATATGCCATACTTTTCTGCATGTGGGTGTAGCAATACTACTGTGAACAATTTCTTTGAACTTCTTTGAACAAATCAGAAGTTAAACAATGGATTCATAACTGTGGGTAGATACCTTGGTTGGAAACAGTTGCAGTATAATGCATTTTGTTTGGCTCATTTTGAAAAACCATGCTTTTATATGTCACCAGTTAATGGGACAAGATCCCATGAAATGTCGGCGATGTCGAGTTTTGAAGCTGGGAGAAATGCAGATGATATTTAATCACGGACTTCAGTCGTCAAAGTGTCCAAGATTTTCTGGTGCATGCTGCAAAATCAAATTGCAATAAGGTTATGATACCTAAATGTTTATTTTGTACCATTTGCAGGATCTGATGTTATATACATAATTAGGCAGCTATTATTATTGTTTATTAATGCCCGACACAGTTATGTTTCTTGAAGATATATCAATTAGGCATAAATTGGTTTCCGTTATGAAGCCAGAGCAGGAGGGTATCGACTAGCTATCCACTGGCTAACTAATTATTAGAGCCTACTTAGTCCTATTTTGGTTGGCATCACATCCACGTGAACAAAAGCTAAAATATGTTGGGGCCAAGCTAGAACAGTTGCAGAATGAAATACGTTGCACAACAAAGAGTATAGATAAAGCTGAATAACAAATGTTCATGGGAAGCTGTCCATGAAATTTGGTAGCTGTGTATTCAATGTTTGTTTTCTAATTAACCACTGATGTTACAAATTTAAGAAGATTTAACAAGATTTAATAAGATTGCCACCCAGACAATTAACTCTAGATGGCAGGTGGACAAGGAAGCCTTTTGGTTTATCGAGAGTCCAACCCTTTTATCTATGTATATCCCGTGTGATTATAGTTAGTTTGTATTAACTCCTTTAGGTGCATAAAACCAAAAAGTTGCCATTTGTTTCCCTTTATAATGGTAACATTTGGCTTAGTGTGCCACAAGAACTCATCAAACTCAAAAGTGTGCTGTGAAATGATGTAGGTTGAGAAGCACTGTATTATTATTATTACATTTGTACCAATCAAATCACTATAGGTTTATCATCTGCTTGTAAGCAACATGTATTTACATAAACAAACATTTGAGTTCTTTTAAGTTACTATTTTTGATTCTAATGAAAGTTGCATGCATACAGCATTATCGTTATGGGTAAATTGTAATGCTAACACTTTCTGCCTTACACATGGGCCAACAGGCATAGACAGGCTAAAGTTAGTAGGTCTTTCAACATTGTACCGGTAGTTGTGTTGCAGTGTGATAATTATACTTCACATTATTTATATGAGCCCATGTGTCTGTTACAGACCCACCAAGTACCAGAGTGACTAAGAAAGGCTCCACTCCTCCAACACAAGGTCAGTCAGTGACACTGACATGTGACATCACAGCTGGCAGACCAAGAGATGGCTCAGTGACATGGCAGAAAGGAACCACACCAATCTCTTCCTCTGGTCACTACCAACTAAGTGACAGAGACTTGACAATAAGTTCACTTGACCATTCCCGGGATGATGGCAACTACTCGTGTGTTGCAACTAACATTGTGGGAACTGGAGTCCGCAGTGTCGAGTTTTCACTCCTTGTCAACTGTAAGTACACATTGGCACTTGAATACGCATATATATGTCATAGACAATCGCTATGTTCTTTAAAATATCTACATAATCTGTTATTACACTGAGAATCAGTGCCGTGTATTGCCGTGTAGTGCAGTGTAGTGCAGTGTAGTGTAGTGTAGTGTAGTGCAGTGTAGTGCAGTGCAGTGTATTGCCGTGTATTGCTGTGTAGTGCAGTGTAGTGCAGTGTAGTGCAGTGCAGTGTAGTGTAATGTAGTGCAGTGTAGTGTATTGCCGTGTATTACCGTGTAGTGCAGTGTAGTGTAGTGCAGTGCAGTGTAGTGCAGTGTAGTGCAGTGCAGTGTATTGCCGTGTATTGCTGTGTAGTGCAGTGTAGTGTAGTGCAGTGCAGTGTAATGCAATGTAGTGTAGTGCAGTGTAGTGTAGTGTAGTGCAGTGCAGTGCAGTGTAGTGCAGTGCAGTGCAGTGCAGTGTAGTGTAGTGTAGTGTAGTGTAATGTAGTGTAGTGTAGTGTAGTGCAGTGTAGTGCAGTGCAGTGCAGTGTATTGCCGTGTAGTGTAGTGCAGTGTAGTGTAGTGTAGTGCAGTGCAGTGCAGTGCAGTGTAGTGCAGTGCAGTGTATTGCCGTGTAGTGTAGTGCAGTGTAGTGCAGTGTAGTGTAGTGTAGTGCAGTGCAGTGCAGTGCAGTGCAGTGCAGTGTAGTGCAGTGTAGTGTAGTGTAGTGCAGTGCAGTGTATTGCCGTGTATTGCCATGTATTGCCGTGTAGTGCCGTGTAGTGTAGTGCAGTGTAGTGCAGTGTAGTGCAGTGCAGTGTATTGCCGTGTAGTGCAGTGTAGTGCAGTGTAGTGCAGTGCAGTTGCAAAACTTCATTCACTCTTTATTTCCCAAGCATTGCTTAATATGTCCCACAGAAGTCAAAATGGTGTTCTATTGAACAGGTCTACCACGGAATAAAGTGTTTAGTGCAGTTAAATGACTGGATACTGACCTAAGTAAGACCACATCGTTAGTTTTTCTTGGTAATCACATAATTATTGACAATTTATGATTAATCATTGACAGTATATTACATTTGTGATTGGTTAACAAGGCCAAGCATGCATGCTGTGCTCGATTACATTACCAATGTAATCGTATTCATCAATACAGTTGCAATGTTCTTGTGCATATTTCCGTGCTCAGGTCCCAAGTATACGATGTAAACAAGCTTTTATTTTCATATTATATGTAATAAATAATATATTTATAAATTGTTTTAATGGAGAGGATTTCCTTGCTAGTTCAAAGCACTTCACATGAAAGTCACGGAATAATAAACCAACTATAAGTAATAACCATAAATCTACGTTGATGCATGTGTACAGGTAAATATAAATCTATTCACATACAAAGTAAAAACATTTACAAGCAGTGCTAAGACTATTATAAATAATTTAGATGTAAACTAATTGAATTAAATAAAAACTAACTCCACACAGAATCAGTTATTAAATTGCCTAAAAGTTAGAATAAATTAAATTAAAAATACAACAAACTTTGGCAAGAATATAACTATTACATTATTCTAAAGGTAAAGTTCTTTTTTACAAAGTCAACTCATCAAGTAGCAATAATCTTTCCAGAACAGGAATATTTTGATGGCCTTCAATTAATTAAATGATTAAACTCAAACAACCGTAATCCACTCTCGATGTCTCATTCACTCACCCACTCAGCTGTCCAGCCAGTCAAATTCTCACCCCCTCCCCACGCATGCACGCATGCACGCACGCACATATGCACACACACACACACACACACACACACACACACACACACACACGCAAACACACACACATCCAACCTTCCATTGTTGGTCTCTGCCCATTCTTTCTTAATTCAGTCTCTACTGTCATATGTCACATTTTCATTGGTAAACGGCCTTTTTCCTTCAAAGTTCAAAATGTAATCCTAATGTGGGCATGGTCAGTTTTCTTTGGGTTTTATCGCCCCATGCCTAACACTTCTCCGTTAGTTTGGCTTGTGACAAGCAGGATGATAATGCCAGATTTATAACTACATATTGTTTTACAAAACATATATATTCCTAAATATCACACCCACTAATGATTTGTCCCTGATGAATCAGTCAGTGTTAACTGTTTGTAACAGCACCAAGAACCAATGGCTGAGATCGATCTAGTATCAGCCAATGTGTCTGTTACAGACCCACCGAGTACTAGAGTGACTAAGAAAGGCTCCACTCCTCCAACACAAGCCAAGTCAGTGACACTGACATGTGACTTCACAGCTAGCAGACCAAGAGATGGCACAGTGACATGGCAGAAAGGAACCACATCAATCTCATCCTCTGGTCACTACCAACTAAGTGACAGAGACTTGACAATAAGTTCACTTGACCATTCCAGGGATGATGGCAACTACTCTTGCAATGCTACGAACCTTGCGGGAACTGGAGACCGTGGTGTAGAGTTTTCACTGCTCGATAACTGTAAGTACAATTCATAATTTACCATTTTCATTTAAAATCTGATGGTACAATGTTGAAGTTTAGAATGCAGCTCTAATATTCATATTTGCTAAAAAAAATTATATACAATTTTACACTGGCGAAGTGTTCATTTAGATACAATGTATGCATATCATTTGCAAATATAGTATTGTAGCAGGCAGTTACTTTAATCAGATTATTGTGGATCAATAACAGAATAGTTTAAACTAGTTTGTGATCAAGAATACTTTGCTAAACATTACATTTCTATGATACATTTTTTCTTTCTGATAATTATTGTTTTTAATAATTACTGTAGCAGTTAGATTGGCAATTTTGTTGTGCTGCAGTAAAATGGATGTGGACATTATTAAAATACAGCTATATATGCTGTGCTTGTCAGTGTCTTGTTTATGTGGACACAGTTTATTTCTGATTTAGCATAAAATTACCTTTTTAAGTTCCCATCATCAATGAATTATGTGGCAATGACTTTTGCTTGATTCCATAAATTTTGGTTTTCTTTGTTTTAATCAAGTTGCTGTAATATTTTGGGTGCATAATGTTGTGGATTCAGTTTCTCAACATAAAATATATTAAACAGTTGTATAACTATATTTTCCCCACAATTTTTAATCAGTAGTTCTGGTAACTTCCATTGTCAGTGTGTATGCGTGCATGTGTGCATGAACACGGATGTATACATGTCCCGGTGTGTGTATAACAGTGTCTGTATGGTTTTTGCATACTCTTCTGCCAAAAGTGACAGTAGCCACTGCAGTTGGCACTCGATGTTAAGATACAGTTGGTCTGATTGTATCAGATGAATAAACACACATTATGGTTGCCCATATTCCATTGGTTTAACACAGTGACAGGGATTGGTGCAGCTTCCTCATTTCGACTCCTTTTTTAACATTTCCTCATAGATTTTTATTTTTTATTATGAAATAGACTACTATCTATCAATATCACTATCTTTGGGTAATCATGCAAGTTTGTTAGACCATTACCATTGCCCAAAATAAATAATATCCAGGTGACAAACAACTTGATTTCACATATATGTATGTAAGCTATTTCATATGCTTCTTACAAAACATTGTTTCACCTATCTAGCCAATGGACTACAATGTGGAGTGATTTATGCAAAATAGTACATGTATGAAGTTATGACATCATTATAGCGTAATGTTAATTATGACATCATTGTTAAGTTTATTCAAATATCTTTCCATCAATGCCTCACTTGCTGTAGTTTGGCTGGATTAGGTTGATGAAATTAACTAATATCTGCCCCTAACCCCAACTTTCATTAATCATGCTAGTTGTAATAAATCATGAAATTTGATGGCTGGCATTCCCAGAAGACAAACAATTGGATTTCACATGTTTTTACGTCATGAAAAAACATTGTAATGGAAATTCCAACGATGAGATGGTTTCACCTATCTGAACTACGGAATAGTATATAGAGTCATTTATAACATAGTTCAGGTATTATGTCATAATGACGCAATTACACTATGGTGACATATTAATTATGACATTGTAGGTAAGGATATTCAAATACCTATCCAACTATACCTCATTTGCTATTGTGTGGCTGATTTGTGTTGATAAAATGAACTGACCCCTGTTTTTAATCTCTATTTACCCTAATCCCCAACTTTTAGTATTCACACCTATCGGCATTCATCAATGCCTAGCAGTTCAGTCCACTGCTCAGGAACCTTAAGGCGCAGGGATTTGAAAAGCCCAAATATAAGTCTATTCAGTAATACTAACCAGACACCTGGTGATTTCAAGCATATAACTAACTGCTGGCTCTTGGACTCTGTGAAATCTCCCCCTGTGGTGTAACATTTAGATTCTCCATATTTCACTACCGTCTACATTCATAGTCACCTTGCTGTGAATTCATAATTTCCCCTGAATCATCATCATCGGTCGGCCGGGGCCGGAGCATAGATGAGCCATTTCCATATGGGTTGATCGTTCATCAGGGATGGAAGGTCTGTTTCTTCAATATCAATATTTTCACAGATCAGCTACGTGTATGTTTTCTTCTGTTTCCCTCTGTTTTTCTTGCCGTGTGTGGGTGTCCACAGGATGAATGTTGACACTGGTTCTTCGGTGTTACAATAGCAATGGCCAGCTAGTTGTAGGCACCACCTGCGAATCTCATATGTGCTTTTGTCTACATGTCCATATAGTTCTTCGTTTGTTAACCTATTGCTCTAGTGAGCATTTAAACAATTTCTTAACATTCTGGTGTAACTTCCGTCTAGTTTTCTTTCCAGTTCTTTTGTGAGGGTCCAGGTAGCTGCACTGTACAACAATATGCTTTCAACGGTGGCACAGAAGATTGACAATTTAAGGGTTCTTCTTATGTTTGCCTTCCATACGTGGTCTAGCTTGTTACATGCTTGCCAGGTTAGGGCTACGCGTTGGTATTCTTCTTTGTTTGTACTGCATATCCAGGAACATACATACCGGAAGTTGTCTACTTCCTCAAGTACTTCACCACTAGATCTTTATTACTTTACATTCATCACTTACGTTGATGGTGATTATCTTGGCAGAGCTAACATGTGGCCAGTTGGTTTGCATCTGTTTAGTACGATGTGTCTGTTATAGACCCACCAAGTACCAGAGTGACTAAGAAAGGCTCCAGTCGTCCAACACAAGGTCAGTCAGTGACACTGACATGTGACATCACAGCTGGCAGACCAAGAGATGACACAGTGACATGGCAGAATGGAACCACACCAATCTCTTCCTCTGGTCACCACCAACTAAGTGACAGAGACTTGACAATAAGTTCACTTGACCATTCCCGGGATGATGGCGACTACTCGTGTGTTGCAACTAACCTTGCGGGAACTGGAGTCCGTGGTGTCGAGTTTCCACTCCTCGTTGACTGTAAGTACACATTTACCTGAGTGTATTAGTGTCGCAGATCAACTGTGTCTGAATATAACACAGGTGCATCATTTTGTTAAGAAATTTAAACAATATTATCCATATAGTAAATAGGTGTAAGCCTGGGGTTGATTAAATGATGATCTTATGGTTTTGTCGTAGTAGGATTTCTTCAGGTATATGTTTAAAATAAAAAGATTACGAATCTTGACTTACTTGACTTAAATCCGTAGGCCAGATTGACCTCTCATTTTCCTCCTGGATGTTACACCCCTCCATATTGTACTATTTAGAGCACACTGCTTTGCTGTTAACAGCTGCAGCCAGGTGGCACATTTGATTTGGTCACTGGACATGCCTACCCCACAGGAGTCTTCTGTGTCTGATGAAAATGAGATTGAATCAGATATGAATGTTTCCTCTCTGATCTGGCTATTTTGTCTTACTGTCTTGTCTGCCAGTAAAATGTCAAGAGACTGGTGATCGTATGTCAAAGTTTCAGCACCATAGATTGCTATGCTCTATGTAACAGTAGCAATGCTTTCAGTCATGTTAAGATGCCTTTGTTAGAAAATATGACCTACCCTGGTTTACCAAAGGTGGCTGATGCTAGGTCTAAGTGTCAACTAACTATATCTCTCTCTAGGGTACAGCTTATGTACCAGAGAGACAGCAATTCCTTGATGAGTTCCCTTTCTTTCAGTTTATCCTCATTTTCGGTTACAAATCTTCAGCATCTGTCTGTAAGGATAATTTGCATCTTCTGGTGTAATGGATGAGGTGAGCAAACATGTAGGTACTTATGTGGGTATATTTCTGGAGAAAAAAAATTTGGATTTCATATCCTGCTTCTCTTTTCTCCCTCTAGCGGTAGTTGTCTGATAAAGTTCTCCTAGCAAATGAAACAAAAAAGTTAAATTAACTGCAAAATACGTAAAAAGAATACAGATTTGTACCACCCAGACTGATTGATCTGTTCACATACACTGTATAGCTGTATACTCATTAGTTGATTGTTCATACCAACATTTGCTTTCAAAGAATGTCCACATAATATGTTTTGTGGATGTCCTCTAGAAAGGAGGCACCATCTAGTGAGTTACTTGACAACATGTTGGTACTAGTATCGGTGTGTCAGACCAAACACATGTCCAAGATTGCTCTGGTGTAGTTGTTATGACTAAACTATAATTGTTGCAATTCCAGAAACCATTGTGTTGAAGCAGACATGTGACTGTTGTAGATAAACCACAAGTGTCAGTTGATGTACCATTGCCAGTGAAAGAAGGTGACAAAGCTACCATCAGATGCCAGTCACAAGCTAGGCCAGCAGTGACCAGTGTCACGTGGAAGAAAGGTGGAGATGTCATCACAGTGACTGGAGACAAACACTTTGACTGAGGCACTGTCGAGAAGCCATCACTTACCATTGATCCAGTCTCAAGAACAGACGCTGGGGAATACACGTGTCTGGTGGAAAATAGTGTGGGACAAGGCAAAGTATCTGTTCAGCTGAAAGTCTGGTGTAAGTACTTGTTGTCAATACGTATGATATGTAGTGATGTGTTTCTGTTTTCATCAATTTTCAACACATTCTGTGTTGTGAAATGTTGATCTTTGTTTTGCATATATCTTTACCATCCCATATCAATATATATAAACTATATATATATATATATATATCAATATATATAAACTGTATATATATATATATATATACAGTTTATATATATTGATATGGGATGGTAAAGATATATATATATATGTATGTATATATGCATATATATATATACATACTGTATTATTCCCAATACATGTGCAGTTCACGAGTGCAAGGCTTGGGTGTGCATCTCAGGAAGCGCGAATAAACTGCTTTGATTATTCGAGCGATGCTATACAGACAGTCATCGTGCTAGCTAGACCACATCGTTGGATAAATACCATCGGACAATGCAGAAAATCATTTGTATGTGCTGAATTGGCACTCAAATAATTCAAAACAGCGTGCTTTGCCAACATCCGTGTAACAATGCAATGACAATGGGGCAACATACTGCGAGCGCTGCACGAAGGGAGGGATTCCTGAAGATGTTAAGTCAGACATCCAGGCGCTCTTCGTTCTTTTGACCCATCCTTGTGGCTACATATGGTTACGTGATTATGACTATCACATTATTTTGACCATTCCTCTGCGTTGTTAGAACACCAGACTTTGAGAATAAAACAAAACTGACAGAAACATGATGCTATCTTACAAGCTAATGTACAAATAATTGTTATATAGAAATTATCTGCACGGTAGCGCCAGTGGTGGTATACCATATTTGGCATTATTCAAGCCCATGTTCACACTTGAAAATATGTTTTCGTGCATTGTTTCACTTCAACAAGATTTAACAAGAGATTTATCAAGATTGCCATCCAGAGCTATAAGCTCTAGGCAGCATGCAGACAAGGAAGCCTTTGGCTTATCGAGAGTCCAACAATTTTCCACCTACCTATAACCCGCCTTCGCCAGATAGCTGTCAATTTTATTTTTGAACATATTCACACTGCTTGCATTAACACAATCATCAGATAATTTGTTCCAGTCATTTATTCATTTATTATTGTCCTCTGAGAGAGTTAATACTTTCTCATATCCAACCTACACTGTTCCTTGAGTAATGCTGCATTGTGCCCTCTGGTTATACTGCATTCTTTCAGTTTGAAGAAAATATTTCTATCAATATCCTCATAACCATTCAATATCATAAAAACTCCTATTTGGTCTCCTCTTAGTCTCCCAGTCTCTAGTGTTGTCAACCCACATTCTAATAAGCATCCTTTGTAACGAAGAGCTTTCAGTTCAGGAATCATCTTAGTTGGTCTTCGTTGCACTCTTTCTAGCTTATCTATGTCCTTACAATATGGCCTCCATGCTTGTAGACAATATTCTATATATGGCCTAACTATTGCTTTGTACAGTGGTACAATTAGCTGTTTCTCCTTATATGTGATATTTCTCATAATTAGCCCTAGTATTTGGTTACCCTTTGAAGCAGCAATTCCACATTGCTCCGAAACTCTCACGTGAGCACTAACTATTACTCCTAAGTCCTTTTCTTTCACAGATTTACCTAATATAGTATTTGTTATATATTATGTATTCTTTATTCACATTTCATGTCCTATGTGGATGCATTTACACTTCCCAAAATTGAATAACATTTGCCATTTTTCAGACCATTTGATCAATTTTGCTAGATCATCCTGTAAGGTGTGTTTATCTGCATCTGTTTTAACTGTTCTGAACACTTTTGTATCATCTGCGAATTTCAGTACTTTGCTTGATACATCTCTTAAACTCTTAAATAACTTTTTCTCTAATTTTGCATATACATTTCATGTGGTAGTACCAATGTACACAAGAAATCTGTATTTGATTGAATCATTCCAAGGGCTCCAAAGGTCCCCTAAAATGCTAAATTTGCTAACTAAATGGTCACTGTAGCAGCAGATCTATCATGCTTCAAGTCCTTTTGTTCAACTAATCCCTTTTCCCACAACATCTGTCACACCTCACTGTGGCTGGCTGGTGAAAGTGTGGCTAATCTGTAATTGGTCACTGGCAGAGGCTTGGGTCACTGTGGCTGCTGGTGAAAAGTGTGACAAATCTGTAATTGGTCACTGGCAGAGGCTTGGGTCAACAGACACAGCACCCTCCAGACCCCTGGACAGTTGTGCCTACATTCTAAGGGGTCATCCTGAAACAACCACATGTCAACCATTAGAAGAGTAGACATAGTTCCACTATATACTAGAAATATGTTTACGCAATGCAACAAGTCAACAACAGATATGGTAGAATATGGCCAGAATAACCTTCTGACAGTTATTTATTACTCACCAGATTATTGGATGAGTTATAACATGCAAATATTTACAAACAAATGTGGGCCATTTGAGGTCTTAAACATTGCCCCGTTTACTTAGCCTATACATTCTAAATAAAGGCCCACATCATAAAGCACTACATTAAAATAGTGGAAGATAATACATAAAAACCTCAAAAAGATGTCTCACAAACATTTTGACAACTAAAACTACTACTTATTAAAACATACTAAAGAGATTCCGCCCCACGTGTAATCTATCCTACTTTATTTACCGCCCTAAAAGCCCTGCGTACACTGTTACTGTATTATCAGTAAGGAGGAGAAACGCCTTCAGGCAAAACCTCGTGTATAATAGAGCAGGGAAAAGCGTCACAGAAAAAGTTAAACATACTAAAGAGCATTGTAACACTGTCCAAAAACCCACATAATTTTTAAAAGGTGCGCTACTCTACCAGGACTGTAAGAGCTCGCCCGTGACAAGTCTGATTGAATCATTCTAGTGTCATCAGCATATAGTAGAACATACATTTGCAAATAAATGTCTACATCATCATCACTAAGGTTGTAAATTTCACCAGCTCCCATGTCAAGTCCCTTATAATTATGACTAACAGTATTCAAAATCATTCAGGTAAATAGCAAATAACAAAGGAGTTTTCTCCTTGTGGTAACTCTACATCACATGAGAAGAAGGCTGACACAGCCCCCAAAATGCAAAATGTTTACACTATCTAGTGATGTGGTTTTGAGAAGGGCCCTTGAGACTATCCCCTAACAGTATATTTTGTGTATTGTACCAGAAACAGAACACTATTCCCCTTCCCAAAACATCTGTCACATGCGGAGTCTGTGTCTTGTATGGATATATATTTTTATGAAGTTGTTTTATATAAGCAGAAAGTTAATTGAAATTAGTTATTCTTAGGCCACAGAAAAGTAATTCCCGGTTTCTCATCAATGCATGTATTTAAAAATATGTGCCACAACATTTTATTTTCTATTATAATTATTCCTCTAAATGCAAGACGTGGTGCAATAAGTGAACAGTAAACATGTCAACATTTTACTTCCATCATAGCCCTTAATGATCTGTAACTATGATTCACCAAAAAAACATTTGATTAATAATTACCTACAGGGTTGTTTGATTTATGCCGGGCAGAAACTGTTTCTGTCCGGCAGAAACGGCAACAATAGGAAATACATGCCATTGATAGGCAAACGTGTTCCATTTGTCCACCCTGCTCACAATAAACATCACATGAATGATAAAAAGAAGATCCCTGCCACTTAACTTGTGGATTATTATTATTATAAACTGTTCTGCTATTGCTTGGTGAACAGTTAATTAGTGGGTCAAGTTCAAATACATCAGCACGTTTTTCACACCTGCATGGTAGTTTAGGCTCAGTAGTGTGCTGGCAGCTACTAAACCTATAGGCTTGTTCAAAAAGAATAGTTGGCAGAAGATCTAACTTCAAAGCACCATTGCATCCATTTAGCCAGGCAGCAGTCACACTGTCCCAGTGTCTGCTACTATGTTTATATAATAATTATATAGGCTTAATGATCCCAATACACCAATATGTTGGCACAATGTCAGATAATAGAACTAGGTTAAACATCTTAACAATAAATATAATTAGTTCTGTGGGGCTGTTTTTTTCAAAAACTGTACAGTAACTTTTTCTCTAATTTTTCATAGACATTTCATGTGGTAGTAGTGCCTGCTATTGTGTGATAGACTCCTGTTAAACTGGACAATTGCCTGTAGGTTTTAAACTGTGTCAAACAGTGAGTCTACCTTTTGCTCTCAAATAATCTGTCCTCTTAGTTTTACACATAAAGACATAATCTAGCATAACTTGGTAAGTTTCTGTAGCAGCACATTGTGTGCCACATTTGAATGTCATGCATGTAATATTTCCATGCAGTCCATTTCCATATATAATAAATATATAATAAAACTTTAACAGCCGTTTTCTTAACTTTTGACCCCTACCATATTCAATGCTCCATAACTACGCCAATTTTTGTAGCAGTCATAATTTTTGAAACCGTGTAAAGCACCCTACCCAAACTTTACAAGAATGTAGGAAAACAATGTTACAATTTTTCCGACTTATCACTCATTTGGTCAGGGATCACATATAGACGTATTAGTCCAAAGGACTTCAAGGCCATTTGGCCCTTTTTTATATAATTCGCCAATTTTTGCTCAAAAGTTTGTTTGGATTTTCTAATTTCGGTTGTAGCTATGTTAAGGGCCTCTTTATAGTTGTTGTAATCTTCTATATTATGTGTCTCTATAAATTCTCCACATAATTTGTTTGTAAGCAATCGTACATGTAGCCTCGTTTGAAAGGTGTTTCTTCCTAGATCGTTTCCTTTGCTTTTTAGGGGAACAAATCTTTGAATAATGCTCTCAATCTCATATTTCAAAATGGTCTAACATTCTGTTACTGTCTTGTCCTTCATTAAGTTAGTCTGATCTATGTGTACTAAATATTTTCTCATCTGTTTATATTTGCCCTTGTTAACATTTCTCCTCCATCGCTTTTAACCATTATTCCCTTATTGTACATTTATACTAAAATGGATCTGGTTATGACACTAGATCCCAAAGGTTTATGTATTTTAACATTATAAATTAATTCGTTTTGAGAAGATAACACTAAATCCAACACATTCCCACCTCTGGCTGGTTCCAAAACATGTTGGGAAATGAAACAGTCCTGTATTAGAAGTAGAAACTGTTGGTCATCACCTCCAGCACTCTGTAGTTATTTCCACTGAATATGTGGTGATTAAAATCACACATTATAACACATTCCCCTTTACTTATCTCCTTTATAGCATTGTGCAGTTTTACATCATCCTCTTGTCTTATGTTAGGACTACGATAAACTAGTCATATTATTAATGTTGAGTTTCTGGTAACTATGTTGCACCAAAATATCAATCTGCTTCCCTTTTCATTTGTACTTCATATGCCTGTATGGATTCTTTAATATACAGAATGACTCCGCCTCCCTTTCTCTATTGTCTGTCTGCAACTACCATGTCTTCATGTGCCCACGATTCTGCGATGATTACATCGGAGTCTATATCTGCTACCATGATGTCAAAATCGCTTCTCTTATTTACAGTGCTTCTGGCATTTAAGCAAACACATTTAAGTTAATTTTTATGGATATTTGGTTAACCTTTCCTTGTAGATTTGTTTTACTATTTCTTTGAGGTGGTTCTACGTATCCCATTGTGCATCTAGTTTAAATATTCTTATGCACCTAATGAACTCGCTCCCTAGAACTGCTGCTCCTTTTCCTGTCAGATGTAGCCCATCGCTCATAAACAGATCTTCTCTCCCTACAAAGCTTGCCCACATGTCTATGAAGCTGACTCCTTCCTCCATACATAACTTCTATACTAGTGTGTTCATTCTTCTGCAGTTCTTATAGTATTGTCCTCTGCCAGCCGTTATTGACAGTATACCAGATAACACGATATGTCCAATGCATGCCTCTTTCAGTGTGCGGACCAGTCTACCATACTTATCAACTACTGCATCTGCATATCTCTTGCCTTCCTTCTGTTGCAGCTCATCAACACCGATCTGGTTACCTTTCCTTTGCTGAACACTGTCTTCTTCCATCTGTCTTCTTCTCAGTCTTCTGTTTCACAGTCTTACCAACTGCCTCTGTGGTATCTACCTCTTCACCACCTGTATCGCTGTCGCTTCTCTTCTGTAAAAAGGGAGTGCGCATTTGTTAGGCTGTGCAAGTCTATAGGGAACAAAATGGTGTGTATATATATATAGATATATATCTATATATATATACACTATAATATGTAGATATATATATATATATATATTTATATATATACTATTACATGTAAAATGGTGCTATCTGTATTGCTAGTCCTATTACGATGCCAACCAATATATATATATATATATATATATATTGGTTGGCATCGTAATAGGACTAGCAATACAGATAGCACCATTTTACATGTAATAGTGTCCCACAAAATGCTTTGCTTTATAATCCAGTAAATGGCCCAAGGTAATACAGCTAAGTGAAACAAATACTGCTATCTTTATTGCTAGTTCCATATCATATGTTGTTAAAAGCATCCTTTCATGGGAATATGTTTATTATTGTAGTGATATAATAAAAATGTAATGTTATCAATTACCAACGTTGCAACATAATGTAGGCAACTTTTCTCTCAGAGACAAAAATTATACAGCTATATGTGTTATTTATTTGGAAAGTTAATCAAATTCTACTCTTTTCTTGCTCAGCATTAGTAAATATCTTGAATATTAGGTATTGTAATTTGAGGTTATATTAGCTTGATAGATCTATCAATGTGACGTTTGGAAATACCTTTGTTTTTGTGGTAATATTCACTGTAAGAAAATCGTAAATTTATAAGGTGCCAAACCAACAGTCAGTGCACTGTACAAAATGGCATAAATACACAATCTCTCAGTCTGTTGTAAAAACAACATAAACATTTGCCAAGTTACTAAGATCATGCTTACTCTTGAAAGATAGGCTTGATTATACTAACAAATTATACTAAATTAAGATGTCTCATGTTGTGTTTAGATTGTGTCAAAGAATATGAATGGTCTTTATGTACCGTTGCTACACTGTGAGTAATTTGTATGATGGACACAAAATAATCACCTTTTTCAACATGTATGAAGTATAATATATACTCTATGTTCACATTAGACCGGCCATATGGCAAAGCATCAGTGAATGCAGCAAATGTGACTGTGCAAGTGGATATGGAAGTGTCGTTAACCTGTCGTGCCCCAAGTGAGCCTGGCAACCCGACAGCTTCTTGGTTCTACTGGTGCAGACAGAACAGTAGTGACATCGCCAAGAACACTACTGTATTGACTCTGACACCATCAAGTGTGAAAGATTCGGGCAAATACAGCTGTGTGGCAGGCAACTGGGTCGGACAGAGTGACTACTCGGACTGGACCACTGTGACAGCGCAAGGTTGGTGACTGTGTGACAGTGCAAGGTTGATGACTGTGTGACAGTCCAAGGTTGGTGACTATGTGACAGTGCAAGGTGAGTGGCTGTGATGGTGCAAGGTGACTGACTTTGTAATGGTGCAAGGTGAGTGACTGTGACAGTGCAAGGTGAGTGACTGTAACAGTGCAAGGTGAGTGACTGACAGTGCAAGGTGAGTGATGGTGCAAGGTGAGTGACTGTGACATTGCAAGGTGAGTGACTGTGACATTGCAAGGTGACTGTGACATTGCAAGGTGAATGACTGTGTGACAGTTTAAGGTGAGTGACTGTAACAATGCAAGGTGAGTGACAGTGTGACAGTGCAAGGTGAGTGACTGTGACAGTGTAATGTGGGCAAATGTGACAGTGCAAGGTGAGTGACTGTGACACTGCAAGGTGAGTGACTGGAACAGTGCAAGGTGAGTGACTGTATGACAGAGCAAGGTGAGTGACTGTGTGACAGTCAAGGTGAGTGACTGACATTGCTAGGTGACTGACAGTGCAAGGTGAGTGACTGTGACAGTGCAATGTGGGCGAATGTAACAGTGCAAGGTGAGTGACTGTGACACTGCAAGGTGAGTGACTATGACAGTGCAAGGTGAGTGACTGTGACAGTGCAATGTGGGCGAATGTAAAAGTGCAAGGTGAGTGACTGTGACACTGCAAGGTGAGTGACTGTGACAGTGCAAGGTGAGTGACGGTATGACTGAGCAAGGTGAGTGATTGTGTGACAGTGCAAGTTGAGTGACTGTGACAGTGCAATGTGAGTGACTGTATGACAGAGCAAGGTGAGTGACTGTGACTGTGACAGTGCAAGATATTCGAATGACTGTATGACAGAGCAAGATGAGTGATTGTGTGACAGTGCAAGGTGAATGACTGTGACATTGCAAGGTGAATGTCTGTGTGACAGTGCAAGGTGAGTGAATATATCGAGCCGAACAACATTTATCCAGTTTTTGCTTGATATTGACCAAACGCGGTCAAAAATAACTTAGCTTTTGTTTATATTAGAAATTTTTATTTTTTTCAGAAATTATTCGTTAATTATGTTATGTACCTTAATTAATTATTTCTCACTGTTCTCGGTTGGACTGCTGCTACATACATATAAATTGTTTCATCATACAGCTCCTGCCAAGATTGAGTATCCACGCATTTTCGACATCCCACACTCTCCTGCGTTTGATGACCAATACTTCAAGATGACATGCACTGTGTCAGGCAGTGGTGACACGAAGGTTCAGTGGCGCAAAGACGGAGTGTCAGTTGACACTGGTGACTTTGCTGTCACCACTGTCCCAGTGACAAGTGGACCATACATGTATGGACAGACAGAAGCCAAGAAGAGTACATTGATGTGGCAGGTGACTAAGAGAGCAAGGTATTTCACCTGTAACAACATCGCCCACTTTGATGGCAAGTACACCTGTGCTGTGTCTACACAGACGGCTGGAGCAACAACAAATGAAGAGTCCAAGGGCTTCATTGTTAATGTTCAGTGTAAGTTTCTTGTTTGTTACAGATTCAACTTTAATATGTGAATATATAGTTTTGTGCATTTTTGTTGTGTGTAAAGTTTTTTTTTTAATTATGGTACAAAGCTGCAAATTAAAAGGGTACTCCTTAGACAAGTTTGCCTACATTTTCAAGCATTTAAAACTTTTTTGACAAGTTTCTGACACAAAATAGGTTTATTGATATTACCGCTTATAGTATGCTCATCATGATTGGAACCGGACCTGCTTTTTGTAATTATACACCTAATGTTTTATAATTGAATCAAGACATAAACATCCTTAGAAACCAAGCAATGATAGATATTGCTTATAATGTTATGTTGAAATTTGTCCAGTTTTTGGTGATGTTGCTGCACTGCTATTAATCAAATTCTTTTTAAAGTTGACCAATTAGCGTTTTGATGTCGGACAAGGGAGAAATAATATGACAACCACATTGTAGTGAGATCCAGGTGAAAACTGTGAACATTCTCTGGATGATGTTCACATGGATTTGCTTGGTATTCTTTTTACTTATCCACAGTCAATTTACCTTCCCTCCTCTGATGTTTTGATCATTCTCATTGGACTTAGACAACTTCCACCAGATGGCAACATGGCAACCATCTACTGGTAGTTGTCTTAAGAAGTTCACAGACAGCGATCAAACGTTACAGGATAAAAGGTGAATTGACTGAGGTGCAAATAAAAAGAATACTAATATGAACCATCCAGTTTGGGGAACCTCTTCACCCAGACATGGATTTCTTTTGGAAGTTGCAACTACCATATTATTCAGATTATCTGCCATCAACCAGATTCTTTTTCGAAAATGCAGGTATGAATTATGCCATTTATGGAACGAAAAACAATCAGATGATAGACTCAGAGTGGTTGAAACTGGTTTATATAGTAGATGTATATAGAGACTGCATGCAGCTACCATTCATATGATTTGCAATGGCATTATATAATTTTTTTCAGATATTTGCTACAAATCTGGCATGTATTTGCACAGTTAAGGTGCTATAGAAGTGTTAGTATTATTAGTACAAGTTTCACAACATTTTGTGTCATATGATTTGGTTTATTTTAATTCGTTTGTTCACAGATGAGGCACACTGGGCTAGTGATCCTACAGTTGTTGCCGCAGCTGTTGATGACAGGGCTGTGGACATTGTATGTTCTGTGTGTGCCAAACCACAGCCACAACTTACATGGACATTCAACAATGAGTCTCTGCGGGAAGGAATCAGTGTTACCGAGGACAGAATCACACTGGATGTTGTGAAAATAGACGACTTTGGTTCCTCTGAGTGCACTGCCAGTAACAACGTGAACGGGGAACACAGAAATGTGACATTTCCCATTGAACTAGTGCCAACTGGTAAGAAGCAACACAAAGTAAGATCCTCTGAGTACCTAATATGCAAAACTAATGTATTATATGTTATTGCAAGTAGATGGGGCATGCTACCAATGTCGTAGGCTAAGAATCATTGAAATATGAAGCCTTTTCGTAGGTTATGTAATACGTATGATATTATCAAGTTAGTGTAAAAAACTTTACGAATGTTTGTCTACAGTTAGTTGTTTGATGCATTCTGGGAAGGTTGTTATTTGTTTTGTTGGACAGTCTGTAAAGTAGCAGCGTCTATTAATTGTTTTAGGTCCACCAAAGAAGCCATTGGAGTTTACTGTCCTGGGTAACCATACATCAGTCGCCCTCACACTCCACTGGCGCCCAGGGTTCGATGGTGGTTATCCTCCACAGGTGTTTATCCTGCAGTACAGGACATCAGACAAGTCTCTGACAACAATGGATGGAATATCCACAGCAGATGCCGTGACCTGGTATCAGGCGACTGTGATAGGTCTACAGCCAGAAACAGAGTACGTCTTCATTCTCTACGCTGAAAACAAACGACCGCGAGACAAAGGACCAAACAAAAGTCCCACTGTCACACAGATTGAAAGCACCACAGGTAAAACTACTTCTAGTTTCACCAGTTCTTGATGTCACTAACTATGTCACTATGTTTTTAACTTGTGAGACCACGTGCAACATACTCTAGAATCGTGATGAAAGAGATTTTTACTTTGTTCTGTCTTTGCAACATTAAAAACTGTACAAAGAAAAAGTAATTGGTTCTCGTTACTGAAGGTTTTAGCAGTGTTATGAAATAATGTATATGTGTGAGATTTGATCAAAAAACTAATTATGAACATGCTGTGTAACAAATACTAACAATATACACAGGCATTTTGTCCCACTTTGCCAGTAAGTCATTTTAAACAAGATAACTTTTTCAGAATATTTATATGAATTGTCAATGTTTACTTTGAACTGTGCTTTTGCATAAACTGTGACAATTATAAATCTCATACAGTTATTTTCTATAATATGTTTCTTTTTAATTATTATTCATTCCTCGTACCCCAGTCCGCTGTTACACGGTCATCGTTGTAATATACTTTTCGTACACGTGTATATGTGTGTCGTAATTTAAATTGATCCTTTTAGGGTCACAGGAAGACGGCATCTAACATGCCACGTGGCCCCATGCAACACAACATTACTTTTTTTAAACGATTGTTTTGTGTGTTTGATTATGTTGCTGTTTGTTGTTGCAAAATAAAATTTGATTTGATTTTGATTTGATTTAAAATGTATAATGCAATTTTTTTCTTTGCAATTTGCATCCAGTGTGGACTTTACTTGGATGGTACGTATCTATTAATAATCACATATGATACTGGGCATAATGTATGTTTCGTATTTTTCTGTTTGGCCAAAGTGTTTGGTGGCATATTGTTCATGTTGTTATTCTGTAATATTATGTTTGCGTTAAATTTGCGTGTTTGATATGCATTCTGTTCATCAGTTTCTGAACTGATATGAACATAGTGTATGTGTTTTGTTTATGGTTGGATATATTTCTTGATTAGATTCAAACATGTTTTTTTATGTATCACTAATACATCTATTACAATACGCATGCTAAATGAAATATTTGAGATATGTAAGTATAATCATCTGTATATAAATATGCTAACTGTGGATCATTGTATGTGCATCTCCTCCCAGGTACCAGGGTCCATTCGCCACTTTTATGTTCATTTGCTTCCTTCGATAATAGCTCTCTCATCTACCAATTGCAATGTATTTCAAAAACACGATAATATTTATTCACAGTTTTGTACTTCCATATTGTTCCCAGTAGATGCGCAGTGCATGAGTGCAAGGTCTTGGATGCACATCTATTAATTTCCCATGTGACTGATGTAGTACAAGATGTCAGCGATTGACAAATGCACAAATTGCATAATACACGTCATGCAATTGCAACATTTAGACTAGCAACGTGTGACAAATACATATTCAGCACATCAACCAACATGTCCTGAATGGGACGCTTGAATAAGTTAAACCCGTGTGCTTTGCGATGATGGAATGAGTATGCAGAAGGAGCGATTTTCAAAGCTATCAAGTTGGACTTTCAGGCATTCTTCATTGTCTTAACCCTTCGATGTGGCAAACAAACAATTATGGATTGTGAAAATGACATTATGTTGACCCTTCGTCTGCATTGTTTGGAAGGTTTGCATGATTATGACACCATGCCCACCTTCGAGAATGAAATAATAGCCACTCAAATAAGAAACTTGGTGCTATCTTATGGTTAAATGAACAATGAACTGTTATCTAGAAAGTATCTGCAAGGTGGCACCAGAAGTATCAGGCGTACATGTGTTAGGCAGCAATGTGCATCTGTTAGGAAGTGCACGTCTATTCGGGACAACAGGCTTTGTATTTGTAATGCTTTTCCAAAAGGTCTTTCTCCTACCTGAGAGTATTCATTGGTAAACCATTCTCCTTGGGACCAAGTTTAAAAAAATAAAAATACTATTGTTGACACATGGGTGGGTGTAAACCAGTCTATTGTAAGTGGATCTCCTCTCAATCCCCGAGGTCCACTCATCTATTTCTGTATTCATTTGCATCCATGAACCATTGCCTTCTGATCTAACAAATGGTGATGTTTTTGAAAAAACATACACAAAGTTATTTACTTGTTTTCAGTGAAAGAATTGAGTTGTCAGTTATTCCCTAGGTGACATTGCTGTAGGGTTATGTTAAAATGATTGTCTGCAGCATGGAATTCCATGATTGGTGTTAGCAGAAGTAAATGGTCTTAGGAATGAGTTTAACTTCAAAAATACTGTATTGGTGACAATAACTGCCCTTGGTGTGTTGCTCCATGGGAAGGTGTGTGCCAGTAATAAGTAATTTATCAATTCTATTATAACTATTATACTTCTTCACCCTGATGGGGTTGAGTCTGTATTGTATGGTTTGTTCAGCCCTCTTGACGATCTGTCTCCATCTTTTGCAATTCTCTGCCCGTGTCTCACACTCTCAGCTGTTGACCTGAGACATCTGACATGATCTCTCCATCTCAATTTAAGTTATTTAATAATAATACAGTATTGTGTGCAAATGTTGGGTAGACGTTTTTTAGATGTTTTTACTCCTACACAGCCCTCATTTCCTGATCTTTAGCTCTTGGCAATAATACCCCGAGGGTAATTGGTATTCTTCTTATCAGTCTTTACAATAATACACTTCAGATTGTGTACTAGTTATATTGTTTATTGATGCTCTGTTGAACAGCTGCACCGCAAGTCAACATACTAAGTGTCACAGTGAAGGAGGATCACATGACTGTCACATGGACGTACAAAGGGAATAGTCTGTGGCGGCGCCGACGATCCACATCCAGAAATGTGTCGGTTGTGATTCACTATGAGAAGGACGGAGGAGATGAGAAACGTTATCCACCAAAGGGCATTGTGGCCGCAGAAACAAAGGAAGTGACAATTCATGACAGTTTTGATACTAAGGCGAAGTACAGCATTTGGCTGACTGTTTATGAAGGACAGTTCATTGTTTCGTCTCAAAGGAATCAACCATTTGAAGCAAGAGCAAAAGGTGCTGTATTCGTGTACTCATACTTTTGTTTATTTAATCAGACTTAAACTCGCATATGGTTACATGCACGCAGGTAGTGTCATTCCATTCTTTGGGGTGTAACAATACATTGAACAAACATGACAGTTAACGTGATGATGTCATGTTAGCGACACTAAATTCAACAATTGATGCTTGTCAATTTGTCATTGATAGTACACTCATCTGTCAATAGTAATGATAGTAAGTTGGCAAAACAAATTCAGCAGGGTGGCTCTGCCACTATAACACTGTTTACAATCATGTGTTTTTCAATTGTGTTTTCTAATTTTACTTATTTATTACCTTCAACAATTGTTGACCATGCCACCTCCATTCACAGTTTCACCATTTTGAATCAGTCGTCTCAATACAGACCTATTGTTGCTCCCTACATAGTATGGTTTTGACTGCTTTCCAGGCTATTCACTAAACCATACTATATGATATCATCACACTGGAATTGCAGTAGTGATACAGTGTGATACTGTCACAATAGTAAGGACATTTCCAATAGTCATCCCTCTAACTATGAGAGATAAATGTTGGCCTGGTGTAACTGCAATTGGAATTGTTTCTAAAGACTAAGCGAAATTAACCTTTTTTATTCCCAATCTGAATGAAGTATTCTCAAAAATAGTGTTCTGATATTCCACTTTTTTAACCCCCTCCGTCACCCTGTTCAAGGCCCTTTTACACGCTTTTCTGTACATTTTCTGCATAGTTTATTGCGACACCTAGCCACTAGGTGTCGCACTGGCTAAACACTGTCGCACAACTAATCCCCTTTCCAACAATGTCTGTCACATGCAGAGTCTGTCTTGCATGGATCAGAGGTTGGCAGAGTGCCAATTGACTGTGTATTACACCCACTCTACCCCACCCCCCACCCCACTGTGGAGCTAAGATTCTCTGCCTGCAATTGTTTGATGGAAACTGTAACTAATCTGTAATTGGTCACTGGCAGAGGCTTGTGTCAGCAGACAGTATTAACTCACTAGACCCCTGTTAAACTGGACAGTTGCATGTAGGTTTTAAGCTGTGTCAAACAGTTGGCTGTAACTAATGTTTAATGGGAATCCCTACTGCACTGGTAGAACCTGAGGAACTTTAAAACAGCAGGAGAAATAATTATCAATGCAATATAAAGATTTGACCTAGGATTAAAATAAAATAACTTAGGCATAAAACAATATATAAAGTAAAATAACATAGGTATACTTGAAAAAGGTTCAAACATATTTAGCCAAAAATTACAAGGAATATTATTCAGATGTTTTACTATACATGTTGCAGCTATTCCGTCACTTCAGTTATATTAGTATTATGTCGTTACTACTGTTTTTATCTGTCATTACTACTGTTTTTACGTCAAAATGCATGCTATGCATATGTACCTTGTTAACAAACAAAGTTTTATTATAGTTCATCTCTTCTTCTTCCCATTCTGGGGGAGGGTTGGGGAAAAATGAGAACATGCGTGTGCATTTTCTTAAACAGTGTTGCTACATGCGAGATTATAGCTCACCAACTCTCCTGCAATGTTTTTACAACCACTGAAAATCTGCCTAAATAGCAGAGTATCGGGATAAAATCCAACAGTATTTTTTAATAACACATTAACTAATATATACAATATTCACGAAATGGTCTACTCGAATACTTTATGTTCAGGTGTATGTTCAATGGCATGCATATAATTTAGAGAGCTACTAAACATGTCAACACTTTACTTCTATCATAACCCTTAATGATCTGTAACTACGATTCACCAAAAAACATTTCATTAATTATTACGAACTGACAGTATTATATTCCAAAGGACTTCATGGCCTCTTGGCCCATTTTTAAAGATATATATAACAGCCATCTTGGATTTTTTAAATGGTGGACACTGAAAACCTGTATTTCTTACTATCTCAGCTGCTAAACCTTTTGATTTTGGTGGCTAAACCTACATATTGAGGGGCAAGGAATCCAATAGGATCAATTAAAATCACTTAAGCATAATGAAATGTCTACTTTATGATAGTTATACATGTTATGACTGAATAATATACATGTAGCATAGCGTATAAACACATGCGTACATTGGAAACAAGTATGTGCCTGTATTTTCATTTATTAACATCTTATAGCCATCATACCTGCATCACTGCACAGTATTTCACACATGTCTGGTTTGTTATAGTACTGTTGTGACCAGGTATACTGCATATTAGTCATCACTATCGTCATCGGATATACGATTTTCAAAGTATGGATCATCATCATTCTCACACTGTGTGCTACACAAGCAAAGGTCTGTGCATTGCAAGTCCTTGCATTTGCAGGAACACCTCTGTGATGAACAGTCTCCTTTGCATTGGCATCGTACCATCTCAATATGGTCTTGGGTGCTGGAAGAATGTCAGTTGTGGTTGGCGTCAGCTGTCCATCAGCAATCTTGTGGTAGCCATTCTGCAATGGGTAAAAAAAACACCTGCTGAGCAGTGCTGGCCTGGCTCCACACTCTAGTCTGCAAGTGTACACTCGGTATATGGTGGTTGAGCGATCCAATTGTGAGTGGTAGCTTGTCACTCTCCGCCATGTGTTTACAGAACAGGTGCCATCGCAGTTCTGGAATGCGCTTGATCTGGATGCCCTTGGGACTACATGCAGCACATACGAATTTAGCCAAAGTAGACTGCAGATCTTCTGTCACTTCACTGGCTGCTGATAACATAACAAGGGCATTGACAACGTCAGTGCCGGCCTCGAGAAAGATCTTGAACTATGTAACCTTGCCTATTCTTGCAAACTTCCCTGTATTGTCCGCCCCAGAGAAGGCATGGAATGTCAGCAATGCCTTGGCCCTGTCTGCACTGAGACCTGTCCAGAATGGCTCAATTGGCAGCATACCCGATGCCATAGATCATAATTAGCTATGATCAGCAATAGGACATCAGTGTCTGGGGAGAAGAACATCAGCTCAACATCATCCCTTGGGCTCCTTTGTGCTACAAAGACAGCCTGACAGATCATTAAGGTGTCTGCTTCCTCATGGTTGTTGTCTTCAAAGTAAATGTTCCTGTTGCTCCTTGTTTGCCCACATGCTGAAGTGATAAGCAGCTTGGGGGAATCTCGGTTGTACTGTAGAGTTTTCTCAGCCAGGTACACTTTGAGATTACCTTACGTCTGGTCATGGGAGAGGAAACGGCTCATAGTGTTGTGTTTTATGCTGGTATCGTCTTGGACTTGGTACTGGATTGTGTCATTCCCTCCATGTCTCTTTTCTCCGGTTGTGCTCTTCAGTGAATGGTTGGGAATATATCAGCCTGTGGGCTCCTCTCAAGAAACAAAACAACAAGATGTACATGTCTGGCAGCAAGAGGCTTGCAGTCAAGATCCGTGATAACACAGTAGATATGAGGGAAACCATCGACCTGTATGGCAGACTGATGGTCCTTGCGCGGTCAAGCAAATGTATTTACCAGAAGCTCTGCATTAGCAACTATGAGTTCACCCTGACGCAAAGGGCAATGTTTGCTCCAAGCGGTTCAATGTTGCCATGCAACAACAAGTCTAAGCTTGTCCATGTCCTTGAGCAGTTGGCGACAACAGAAACTCACTCCAATAACTCTCATATGGCTACAAGCGAGACGCATGTTCATGTACATGGATTGGCATTTGCTGAAGTTGATGGTCCCCATCTAAGTAGGAAAATTGTGGTTGTAGGTGGCATGGTGGTTGTCCAGAAACTGCCGAAGAAGAAAGCAGAGGAAAGGATATCAGTGAATGTTTCATTCACAAAGTGATGGACCTGATAAGAGGCTATGATGAAATCATTCTAGTCTTTGACACCTACAAATTGGATTCACCTTAATGACATGTCAGGCTGTCTTGGTAGCACAAAGGAGCCCAAGGGAAGATGTTGAGCTTGTGTTATTCCCATGCAAACATCAAATTTTCAAACTGCAACACCATGAACACGAATAAATAATATTATTTACTGATGGCATTATTAGGGGTCATATATATAGCATGTCATGCTTACATGTTTTAGTTAGCTTATTTAACTGTCAATATCACACTGACAGCAATAATTACTGTCATTTGCAATCGTGTATGTGTGTGTGTATCTGTTAATGTTTTGAGCATATCAATACAAATAGAGCATCCAATGGCTTCAGTATAATAGTTATGATATGTTGTTTTATCCTATGCTGGTCCCGATTAGCCAAGGCACTCATTCGATGAGCAGCCAATGAAACACCTGCAAGGGATTTTCCATTTACATTGTTTACTACCGATGTTAGAAAGAACATGAATTGTGAAGTTTCTTCTGAAAGAAACAGGCTGAGTAGGGTGAAAGATATTGCCCAAATTTCGAAACCGCTGTAGGCCTTGGTAGACTTGAACATCTATCGGCAGCCCAACCGAGTACCCGTGTAATTACCACCCCATGCCTCCCTCCATTAATCATTACACCCATTAAGAGAACATAGGTCTAAACATGGACCATTGGTGTTATTATTTATAACTAGGTATACATGTACCTTTATTATATGCAAATTACGGATCAACATAGTTATGCTATGAGTGAAAACAATTAATGTGTCCATAATAGACAGGGGGTCTCAAAATGTACATACGTTTAGGCCATGTGTACAGGGCAGTGTCACGACAGATAGACAAACAGACAGACCGATGTTTTTATTTGTCCCAAATAATTATACAATCACAAAAGAAGTGAGTACCCGGTATATAAGTATAAATAATAAAGTATGAATGTAAATACGAAGCATCACAAAGTGGATGCATGGTCTCAAAAAGTGTGTGAAATACTATATTGATAGCCCCCAAACAAATAGACCCAATGTGTTTTATAATAACATGATTGAAATAAGACTTAATCAGTACGTCATCCAAATCAAGTGAAATAACCAGTGACCATTTCAAATATTTCCCATTTATTATAACAGTCTGATATTTGTATTCAGGTGTGTTCAGTTAGTCTTATTACTGCAATCATGCACACACAAACATGTGCATGCTTGTTTAAACACACATACACACTCACGTACACACATAACACTCTTCCATCTTGATTGTTATTTACAAAGACACATTTACTACTCAGAAAAGTATTCCTATTGCCTATATCATGGCAACCATTACTGCTGATAGTTTATACACATGTCAAGGATATAACACAATAATAATAATAATAAAGCTTGGATATTATGCATTGTCTTACTTATTTTTGAAGATTCCGGAGGCATCAATTCAGACAAGACAACTGTTGTCATTGTTAGCGTTCTGCTTGTTGGGATCCTCGTTGGTGTTGTCATCGGGCTTGTGAGTGGCTGCATCATTTCGAAACAACGGAGAAAACCAGCCGTCCATTCAGGTCTGAAATTGTGTTTCACAGAGGTTACTGTCTTAACAATTTAAATGTACAAAAAACAACACTTAGTGTTTCACTTATAGAAACAAATTGAAATATTTTATTACAAACACATGTGGAGTAATGTGTGATGTCAAAATGGGTAGCAGTCTTAGGCAACACGTTTCCATGATCAATTAAATTATCGACTACATGGTAATAATTATCTTACTATTTTATGAGGTGCTCGTGATCACTGGAAATTGTAAGAAAATAATACTATAACTTTCTGTTTCAGACGATGCACCTGAAATCAGGTAATTGGGTTGCTTTATGATCATAACATACTTTATTACTGACAAATCTTAACTTACTTTATAACTGACAAATCGTAACTTGTGCTACATTTTTATTATCAGCCTAGTGATTGGTCTAAGTAGAGGATATGATTGCCATAGACATAATAGAAAATCTTAATGATCTGGACAGGTGGTTGTGTAACAAGTATAAACAAGTATAGGTACGTCAATCAGAAACAGTATGTATGTATATTGTTCGGAGCAAAAGAAAAAGTTAGAGGTGGGGAGAAATAAAATCGAGGAATTCCATAGAGGCTAGCCTCACCCTGGACTTTCAGGGAAAAGACCAGAACAATGCACACGTATGGATGTGTGCATGTGATGTGTATGCACGTGTGTATACGTATTGTTACGGAAATGTATGCGAGTGCCGGGATTGCGTATTACGCGAGGCTTGGTCATCCCACGAAGACTGGAATCTGTTTACGTTCATGTCCACTAGCGGCCGTAATGGTGAAAACAATGGGAAGAGGGTGGATATTGGCAGTTCTCTTTCGAATATGGAGGTGTCGAGACGTAAAATAAAACCGAGACGTTATAATAATACGTGATAATTGCAACATACTCGTGTATATAATAGCAGAGAAGAAAGAATGGAACGTTAAACCACACAACTGTATGTGTCCGTATATATGCATGTATGTATGCGTGTGTATGCATGTATCTATGTATATATGTAAGTGTGCATGTAGGAAAGTAAGAATGTAGATATGTATGCATGCTTTCTTGCCTGTCTGTATGTATGCATAAGTATATATGCATCAGTTTATATGTATGTATGTATTTATGCGAGTGTGTATGTTATGTATGTATCTGTTTATATAATACGTAGACTCTCTCATCGCAGAAGTGAATGATAAAGTGTTGATTTTTTTACAGTGACACTAGAATTCAGAATGCCACTCCACAAAGGACCAATAACGCTACACAGTTTGTTGGTGACAATATTCAGTATGAAAGTCTACGTGATGGTCATACATCAGGTGACATTACATCCTCCCAGCAAGGTATGCCACATTGTAATGTAGTTATGTTTCTTCCTGGAATTTCAAACAAACCACACCACCACCCATCTGTCATTTCCATGTACTCTATCAATAGCAATATATGCATGATGCTTACAGCCAACGTCTGATCTATTATTTATTCTTGTTTCCGTGTTTAAAAAAAAAAACACATGAATAAATCTTTCAGTACTCATACACATGCACACACGCACGCTCGCACACAAGCACATATACACGAAATCACCCACAGACGCATGCATGCACGCACGCACGTACACACACACACACACATTAATATGTTGTTATTGTTTCTCACCTATTCAAAGGAGTCTATGCCAGTCTTGATAAGCCTGAAGGTTCAGCAGAGCAGCAAGTGTCAGCAGCCAGTTATGAAGAGATTCGCACAGACCGACCTGGAAAGCACGCCTATGTGAATGTATGTACTCCACATGTCATGGGTACTGACTGTTATCATTTAAATAGTACAGTGTGTTTGAGTATTTGTGTGAGTGTGTGCTTGTGTGTGTATTTGTGTGTGCATCTGTGTGTGTATGTGTGCGTGTGTGGTGGTGCATGCGTGCGAGCTTGAGTGCATGCATGTTTGCATTTGTATGGTGTGTGTCTATATGCATATGATTGCATGCATATAACATATTTTGATTGAGGGAAAGGTCCTTGTATAACATACGTTTTGTACATTTTAGTATTACACATTTACTGCGTCATGTATAATATTATGGATTTTTCAGTGACTAAGATATAACGGTTCCTCTTCTGACCAACCACATTAGTATGTTGATCGCTCAATCGAGAGGATTCACTTGATGCCATTCAAAAATTTCACTAATTTAATGTTGTCCCAGTTCACTCAACATTATCGTGACAATCCTTGTTTAGTGCAAAAGCAGAATAATTAAGTAATAATAAATAGTTGTAAGAAATGTGCTAAGCCTAAGATTCAAGCTAGTTTCCAGGAAGCCACGCTGGAAAATCAGTATGTAGGTCAGCTAAATATCCAATATAGAAGTATGAAATTTGAGGTATGACTCGTATGGAAATAGTTTTATTTCAGATTGTTTCCCATATCTATAAAAGTACAACATATTGTGTTATTTAAATTTGCTTGTAGACGCCGGCAGTTGTTGGTGATGCTGGAGAATATTCCGAAGTGAAGGACCCAACCTCAGCACAAGAACTTCCCACTTATCAGAATGTCGCTGACGGGAATGGTGCTGGTAAATGAGTGAACTGGTGACAGTGCCATACAGTGGCGTAGGAATGAAATTCATATTGGGGGTCTACCGGAGCTTCAGCACCACTGAAGAATGTTCGCCCCCGCATATCTTCACATCTTCCTTCACCTTGTGGCTGTGTCGGTTGGCACGACTGTGACATCGGAAGATGGGGGAGGGGGTACTGTTGTCAATTTGTTAACGTCGCGCCGCCTATTACAGGGAGGGGGGTAGAAAACCATGTCAGTCGACAAAATACACATTAATCGTCTCATAAAATGTAGATTTCCACCCCCATTGACGCTCGCTACAAAAACAAACATTCACGCTCACATTTAATGGGGGGCAGAACCATATGCCTGCCCCCGGAGAAATTCAAGGGGCAGTTGCCCCCCCTATTCCCGTGCCTATGGCGCCATACCTTGTATGTTCACATTCATAAACGTTTAAACATTTTTACGGCATTTGCTTCACTCCCTCCCTCCATCCCTCCCTCACTCACTCACTCACTCACTCACTCACTCACTCACTCACTCACTCACTCACTCACTCACTCACTCCCTCCCTCCCTCTCTCCCCCCTCTTTCTCTCCACCTCTCTCTTTATATATATATATATATAATGTATACATTATATATATACATTATATATATACGTACTTGTATCATTACTTAATGTGTGCTTCATGAATTAAGAGCTTTATGACTGATGGGTTTCTACCTGAGTCAATGATGTCAGTGTCAGTTGTACTTGTACTAGTTAATAAGGACAAAGCTGCCCAAATCTCATCCAAAGATAAGTACCGTCCGATTGCATTATTGATATGTACTTAGATTCTAATCCAAACCATGCAGTTTGGTTTTAAGAGGAAATATGGAACAGATCAGTGTATATATGTGTTAAACGAAATTATTGACTTGTACAGATCTCTTCGCGGTAATGTATTTGTATGTTTCCTAGATGCCAGTAAGGCTTTATATATATATATATATATATATTATTACGTGTATTAATTTTCTAGTATAATAATCAGGTCATGTATTAAGTGGTGGAATATATACTCTACTAAATTTAAAGTAACTAATGGTGTTAGGCACTTAGATATCATCTCTGTTTTTTCAATGTGTATGTAGATGAATTAAATGAATAACTTAAACCATATAATGTTGGTTAATTTTGCTAACGCCATCGTCAGCTGGGTTACATCAACTGTTACATGTATGTGAGGAATTTGCAGTAAGTCATGATGTCAAATATAAATTAAAAAAACTGCCAGTATGATATTGAGATCTAAGATTCTAAAGGATGTTATATTCTTGACTTCAAACTAAGTGGGGTCATACTAAATGATGTATCAACGTATACGTATCTTGATCATTTCATCATAGAAGACCTCTCTCATGATGCAACTTATACAGCGTAAATTGTATATATGCTCAATAGAGGTGAAACTCACATTGTGTCGGACATAATATTGTTTACCTATGTATCCTGTGCAATTATGGTATAATTGTAATACATTAATTACAAGTGACATTTCATAATATTTTCAAGCTGTTCCTTGGTGTATCTAAGATGAAAGTACTAATTTTATGCCCCCTATCTGATGTTCACTGCTGCTAATCTGTAAGAAAGAACCTGATATATCGCTTTATGCATAGACTTGATTGTTCAGTTAATTATATTATGAGCTTGCGATATTCATCCAGAATACGTGAACACTGGAACAAGTTACTATATCTGAATATTTGAGATCACTATAAAATGTATTCAAGGCGTGTACGAATGTAGTTAGAATTGTTTATAATTGGAGACAAAAATAAGAAACAATATTAGTATTATAATGTAAGCCAGCCTAGACGAGTGGGGCTGAGTGGACATTGGAAGTAACTCACCTAATTGTAACAATGTTTTTTTTTATCTAAGGTCAGAAAATAAATGTTACTTAACTATAATTTTATGTATAATCTTCACTGTAAGCGGGACAACAACGTATGGATCCCAGTTTCATGTATGTATATGTCTGGAATAAAGCTATTGAATTGAATACAATTATATGTATGTTATTTACCTAGAATGTCATCGTTAACTATTACTGAACGTGAATGTATATATATATATAATATATATATATATTTCTTTAGCATCGTTATTGTTTATATGTGAGTGTGTATTTATGTATGCATCATACATGCATTTATGTACACGTGTGCGTGTGAGCGTGCGTGTGTAAATTGTTAGTAATTAGGTGTTTAAGTTTTTTGTTTTTACATTGCTATACCATGTCCATACTAAATACAATCACAGGTCACTTCTTGAGAGGAGCACGTGCAAAGATCCGTGCACGGCACGCCAGCTTAAACAAGGCTTCCCTCTTGTATCGACACGGCAGAAGCTCCCGACACTCTTTGAAGCTTCAGGAAGCTTTGACTTTCGGAAGCTTTGAACTTCCACCTAAAGTCCTTTGGGGACGGCACCTCCGGCTGGGCAACCCAAAGCAAATAGATCGTATGCTTGCCTGTTGCTGTTACGCCTGAATTGTTACAGTAATTCGTTTATTTCTTGGCAGTCGATCGAAACCGCAAGTTTTCTTGATGAAGAGTTCTCGTCTTGCCTCATTAACATATTACTGCACTTGACTTATCATACATCGTGATGAGGAATTTTTCCATAAATTGTAGTTCTGTATAGCCGCGTTTATTTCGGCAAACGGTGACCTCACAATGGTTGCAAATGCTTCTGTCACCCTACGAACTTCAGATCATGCCTTCCAAGCCCACCTTTTCCCCTGCCATGGAACGCTGAATCTTCACCACAGCCCGTCATGGTATGGAACATCACGATTTCCTTGGCCTTCCGCCCTCCAAGACCGACACACACGGTGTTGACGTGTTATACCTGTATGTTTCTGAAGCTTCACACTCTTCCGAGTGTCAACAACAGTTGGAAGTTCCCGACGGTCGCTTTCAGGCAAATAAACAACCCAAATAAGATGACGACAACATCCGTGTCTGCAGTACGCACCACGACTGTCTACGCCCCTTGCTGAAGAGAGTACCCTCCTCGTGAGAGCATCTCTCCAGCTTCGATTTTAGCATCTAAAATCGTCTCGTGATCACGTTGCTGAATGGTGTGCTCCTTTCATGTAAGACATTCTGTCGCAATATCTCGTACTGTGCCTGTTCACAGTCCAGCTTCGAAATTGTCGCCACCATGGACTATGGAACCCATTCCTAGATGTTTAGTACAACCAGGATGCTGTTCTCAAGCTCGAGAGATGTCCGTATTGGCGAATGACATCGACGAGTGCAAATACATCGGAATTTAACTTTCGCTGAGTAGCCAAGATTTTGTAACCGCTAGTTGCAGCTTGTGCTGCTGGTGACACGTGCAATTCAAATTCTTGCGAGAGTCATTCCAATAGTGGTTCCGCGACGAGCCATCTTTGGAGAGCTGCTGCTTTTGCTGTTTTCAGTGAGACCGATGACCTCGCCTTTCCCCATTCACACTTGCATGTGCTTGTTCGTGTTTCTAATTGACGGGCATTGCGGAGAACAGATGTGTCGTTTTGGTCACCACCCAAATGCCTTGTATAAGCATTGTCAACGCTCCACGGAACAGTGTCTTCTTGTTCTCCGGGGGCACGCTGACTGTAATTCAGTTGGTCTACTCTGAAGAACGTGAAAGCAAGTGCTTCCGTGCAGGTGACGTAGATACAAAAATTCTTCTCGCGATGCGCACTGATAAAGATGAGAACATGTTTCTGCATTCACAGTATGGAGTCGTGGAAAGCGAATGTTTGGAAATTCGGTGTCATCGTCGCCCTCCAGGCAATTCTCTCCCGCTTCACTCATTTGAATTCGCAAAAAGCGAATTTTGGGAAATGCGGTGTTATTTTCACCCTCCATGCATCTCTCTACCCTGCGCCACAGGCGCTATTTAATTGCTGCACTAAACGCACGATAAAAGCAACTAAAAGCGACTTGGTGAGCATATCGCGTTATAGTTATGTACGCAACTTTCAGGAAGGAATCATCCGTGCTCCATCAGCTTTCAATAAATACGTGAAATTGTGACATCTATACATTCCATTCAATCTAAGAAAATATTGTAAATGTGTTGTCTTTTGAGGGACCAATAATATTTGGCGCGCTTTTTGGTGTGCCTAAATGTGACGTCATTGGTGAACCAAGAAAGCAAGAGGCCACGACTTTCCATTCCTTAATTCATACCAGTAGCATGTTTACAAGGATTACCTTTGGGTCGAAGCGAGCATCAGAATGAGTTATTGCGCGGTAGCCCGATGAAATACAAACACTTATCACAGTAGAAGAACAATAAGCTACATTTAGTCCCAGCAACGAACGATTTAGGTTGGACAAAAACGTAAACAAAGCTTTCTCACCTGAAATGGGTTCGTTCGTGGTATATCTCACCACAAAAAATTCTCCACCCGAATCCACCCATGGCAAAACGTCATTTTCGGCTCAAACCCAAGATGGCCGAAATTACACAGGGTGTAATATTCTAATGGACCTAATGATGGAACTAAGCAACACATTTGAGGTGTCATTTCCAACTAATTGTAGGATGCCCATACGTTTGGTGATACCTTTGAAATCGATAGAGGTCAATGTCATGCAATAAGGTCAAGACAAAAAGCTGGATTCACACCAAATTGGCATGATTTTGCAACGAAATGAAGTTAACAAACACACGCTACAATGTCATTACAACAAAGTTTACTATGCGTAATCATCTAAATCATATTTTACAGGTAATTATACTTCAATGTCACATTTCAATGTCAATCCATCCTAGTATGTACATATGGGTATTATCTATTTACAATCCTGTATGATCCTGATCAACCATCCCGGTTATCATCATCATCCAGGCTCTCCACTTGTGGGACATTCATGAAGGTGATGCCCTTGCCCTGACCACATGCTGGTGTGCACCGCAGTCCATTCTTGGGGCAGGTGCACGTTTTGTTGTCGCAGTGACCACTGCAATTGCATCGAAGTATCTTGAGGAGTCGCTCTGTGGCAGTGGAAGGCAGCTCTGTAGAAATAGCCACCTTCGGCAGGAACTTCGCCACCCGTGCGAAGTTGAGGCTTAGTAATATGGTGTACCCGTATATCACCAGCAGGACCTCCTCTCCTGCCTTTTCGATGTCCTCTTTCGAGGAAGGTGGATACATGAAGACGGAGGTGGACGTTTTCAGTGCTGCGTATTTCGTAAGAACGGTCACTTTTTAATTTCCATATGGCCTTGATGTGTTACCACACCCACTGAGAGCGTGCAGAATGAACAGAGCTTCTGAGAGGGCTGGATCCAGGGTCTTCTTTAATGTAGTGATGCACACCGTCTGTTTCGATGTCAGGTTATCATTCTTATCTGCGGCATCAGCATGGTTTATCATCAACTGAAATACGACAGAATCTTCTGCGACAAAAGCTGTTGGTTTTGTGTTCGCAGAAAGGCATGCCAACATACAGCTTTTGTAGTTAACATCTCCTTCTGCGTGCTCAACAGTGATGTCTGCTTTAACCATATCCTCGGCAAGGAGTTTGATGAGGGCCTGTTTGTTTGATGTATTGGCAAGGAAAGCTGTTTTGCTGATGGTTAAACGTATTTCTGCGGAAATTGAGACTGAAGCACCAACGTCGTTTCCTGTCCTACGACGATGGGTTTTGTCCTTAGTGCTGGAGCCGTGATACCCTTTAAACACAACCAACGCATGGCCATAGCTGCTGCGTACATGCCGGATATACATAATGCAGATCTTGGCAATGCTTGGGCCATGATAACTTGTGGAGCAATCCTCCCCCATCAACAATAAACTGCAAGCCCTTGTCGAGCATGGCTGAAACGATGCATGCAGGGACACGCTTCAGGAGATGGTGTATGAGCTCCGCTTTGTCTTCAGTCCGCATGCACATGTGATTGTCGAAAAAATGAACGTTTGGCTGAACGTGTCTGAATATTAGCTGACGTTTCAATCCAAGATGGGGCAACGAATAGAAGCTACAGTTACAACACAGAAAGGTACGACGATCCTATATAAAAATAGCTAACGTTTTGAATTTAACAAATAATATTGTTATCTAAACAAGGAGGGCCTTATGACATTTATACAAATAAGTAATATGGACTTAATGGGTGCTTTCTCTGTATTTGCATTTTGTCAACATTAAACAATAGCTACTTTGCGCGGAAAATCACACATATTTTAGAAGATTTGATGCCTCCCTACGTTCTCGCAGGTCGCCTACTCCGATAACTTTTGCGCACATCTGCTCATGATATCGTGATTATTGATTCTGGAATTCTGATTTCCTGAATATTTAAGTAAGATGGCGTGCATGTTGATTCAATTGGCACTGGCATAATTGCGGTTAAAATATATAGAATGCGTTTTTGGACGCGAAACAAAAATGATTTTTGAATACTTTACAACAGTTAATTTCAATAATTCAGTTTGGCTGTAACATGTCAATATTTTGCCACATCCTTGCTCTCGGAAAACTGTTTTGAGTTATGTAAAATGCTTTAATTTGTGTTGCTACAAATATGCGTATGGAATATATCATGATTGATTGTGATATAATTATTATAACCTGCAGTAGATCTAACATTATAATTAGCTTCGCCGTGGTCGTCCCTATTCCTTCCCTCCCCCAGGCCAGCAGAATCTTGTATGATGCAGATGTAACATCATAGTCAATAACACTGATAGTATTTTGTTTTGTTCTTCCCAATATTTGCCTTGAGTTCAGTGTTCAATCATGCACCTTCTTTAAACCGAAGTTTGTCACATCAAGCTACGCAATACGGTCTTTATTACTCCTGTTCTCACAGTTATTAGCCATTGGAAAATGCTAACAACTGTCTTGTCTCAACCAGTTGACAGTGCTCACAAGTGCACGGTCCTCAGTCTAGAAGGATTCCACATGGAGAATGGCTTCCTCGGTAGAGTTACGCGTCTGCTAGCTTGCCCTAGCGTGGCAAAACCTTCCTCAGGTCGTGCTAGCAAAATTGTCAGCTGCATGCTGCCTGGGAAGACTGTACACGCTGGTAAATGAGGCATTGATCATTATTCGTGTTGTCAATCTGCCTATTCCACCTAAAGAGAGAGAAGTGCTTGTTTGAGCGGCGACAGCATGTGTTGATCCCGAGATAGGTGTTGTTGTGGTTCAAGCTACACAACTAGAAACAACGAAATAGTGTATTCAGCAAATATGTTAGGAATAATCCAAAGAAAAATGAATGAGAACAGATAAATGACCACTACAAAGAAACGAATGAGAACAGATAAATGACCACTACAAAGAACAATATTCTGGGTGCAACAACTGCACACGATGGAAATAGGTGAAAGTGTCTCAAAGCTGAGCAGGCTGGCAACTGAGAATTGTACCTTCTTTGACGGCTCATTGACTAACCAGAGGTAACAACAGAATGACAGACTTCGCATTTAGCGTGGGTACTTTCCAAGCTAGCTTATGTAAACAGGCAAAGTCGCAGCGGTGTCACCCGTGAAACCTCTCATCTGAACAAGGTTATTTCAATAGCTAGAAAAGCTGGACATGACACTGATGCATTGGATCTTATCAGTCATCTACGAGAAAGACACACAGACAGACTTACATATATACAAACAAAGATACAGGTGTACAGAAAGAGAGAAATTCCAGAATGTTTAATATTGCTAAAAACATGATAACCCAAAAGGAGTCAGTTAAAAAATGTTTTACTTTTAGCATGGTGTTTTGAAAACTCAGAAAATACTGATACAATATTAAAAATTATGTTACAATTATTTTTGAGGGAAATATAGGCTTCAATTACCTGGACATTAGCCAGCAAATGGCAATGGGATGACTGCTAGCGTGCTCACTTTTGTTGTTTGAGGAGCCAGTCTTGTGAGTAGCTCTATAACCAGAACTGTACAGACGACTGTGAAGCATTGCAACAACAGGCACACTAATTGTGTTTGAAACAAAGTTATTAAAACGGATATTCAAAATATATTATCTTTCTTTGATATATGCAGGCCATTTCGAGAAAAAAATGGTTGTCATTCATAATATTCGTGTCGCTGAATTAAAATTGTGATTTGTGAACTTTTGGCATTGAAAATTTCCATATAATCAAGTCGACTAATTATAAGGCCTACAAAATAGTCACAATTGTAGCTTTGTTGATAAATATTCCTAAATGACGTACATCTTAAAACAATAATGATGGCCAAATTCTTATTCCCCCATCATTGACAACGTGACTTTTATTAGCGACAAGTATTATTCAGCCAAATACTTGGATCAAGATTAATTATCAAAATCAAAGGAGAATTTGTTAAGGCAGATTATTTTGTTATTCCAGTTTAATTTGGTGACCGTATTGGATTGATACAAATGACTACTAATCCATTCAAATTATAATGTTCTCCACATTTAAGATACCAATGAAACATATCAAAAGTATGCAGTAATGAAAATTGGGGAGTTGACTTCAAACAACGAATCATTATTTCCCATTTACCCCATGTTAAACACAGTTGGTCCTTAAAACCATGGCATTTCGCAGTCGGCCCAGGAGTCAGGACCATTCGGCCAATCTAGACATTTAGTGGAAAACGACATTCATGTTCGGATCTTCATGGCTTCAAGGCTGGAATGATGCAGTTTGTTTATACAAAAATGCATAAAATTATTTATATATCTAAACAAATGCCAAAGCTTGACATCTGCATAGCAAATGCAAAGATTGTACGCGAAGACAGCCTGCGTAATGTCATTATCTAGTTTGGCTAAATCATATTATGTTTGATTCCGCTGAAAGAGCGCGAACACTCTTCACTCATCCCTTGCCCGGGACGATCTTAGAGGTGGGCACTTTGAGGCTTAACAGCGACCTTTTACAAGTGGGACGGCTGCGGGCAGCTTCATATCTCACTTGGTTATTGACCCATCTACTCTCTGATGTTGGCCATGTACATTTGTTGTGGTCTTCCTCGTTTTCTGTCGCCTGTGACTGTGCCGTGTAATATTTCTTTGGCGCGTGTGCTCTGCCTGGTTGTGTAGCATTGGACTGTCTGGCGTTTCACTGTGGTCAAAAGCGGTTCTTGAGGTCGGGCAGCTTTGATTATTGCTTGAATTGCTGACATACGGCTGTACCTGTTACGTGGTCTCTGTAACAAACTTTCTAACAACTTTAAATGCGCATATTCTTCTTTTGGACTCGGCTTTCAGAGTCCAGCTTTTGCATTCATAAAATGCCAGCACTAAAACAACCTGGCTTTTGTATGTTTTGGTATTTCGCACCCTTTCTATCTCAAGTCTCGTTTTGAACAATTTTCCCGTCTCCCCAATATAATGGTGTATCAAATACCATGCAACAACTGTGGTCCTGAAAAAGCCTATATTGGGGAGACGGGAAGATTGTTAAAAATGAGACTTGGTAACATAGAAAGGATGTTGCCAACACAAAAAGACATGTGCACGAGGGGCGAGAAAAAAAAACAATGTCGACCATCAACAAATCCGACCACACAACAACAACAAAATCACATCATATACCGAAGCGAAAATAATAGACAAAGAATCCAAAACAAAAACACGGCGCTTAAAAGAAGCCATATGATTTAGATTAGAAAGGCCAGAACACCAATCAGTCGAGACGAGTGGAATTACGAACTATCTCACATGTACGATGGCATCATACGTCATATGTACTGAAGTAGTTGGTGTGCTACGCCGACGAGACTCTACAACTACAAAGTAAAATCACGTATTGCATATGTCAAAAAAATTCGTTTGCATAAAAATGAACGATCTTGAAGAAAGTTCAGTAATCAAAAATATATCACAGATCACACCGGGAATAATGTGTCAACCTCCAGGATATAGGACATTTTATTAGAATCTTCCGCTTGAAGACGGCATTCTGAAAACGTTGAACATTGTTGCAAATGGCTAGTGGGCATTAACTATAATTTAGGCCTACAACACCAAAGAATGCAGGCACCGCTGCTCACTGTCACTCAATAGTGCTAGGAAACAACTTTTCACACACTTCAAAGAAGGATTCCCATACTAAAAGCTGGTCATAGATGATTAATGTGGCGTGTCCGCCGCCAGCAAGCTCTGCAAGAGTCTGCGGTGGTCAGTTTCGGACGCTGATTGCAAGACTAAATACGAGTAATATAATAATAATAAACTTTATTTACGCACCATCAAATCCGGGACTAATGACCCGGTCACGGGTGTTTACAAATCAGCAATCATCTAGTAACCATAAAAATAACGCATTTAAGAAAAATTAATATTGTTAGCGAATATGACGAGCATGGCATGACGGTGAACGTCAACACATAATTATTGATCAACGACATAGGTGCATATGACTATGCATCAATGAAGTAATATTCGGCGAATATGTTACTCAGGCTACGCCCGTTCTTACTGCTAGCATCTCGCGTCGCGTGTTCGAAAACTGTGTAGTTTCCTACATTTTTGTTGGCTAAATCATATACTTTTTCCCTTTTTTTATTTCGAAAGCGTGATCGAACAGCTTATTTGTTGACATGTACAAGGATTATCATGTATTGTATAAGGCTGCACATTTTGTGTTCATCCAGAAATATCTATTTATTAAATATACTGAACAAAATCGAAAATCTCCATTGATATGATAGGCCCGACTCTAAAGTCGATGACACATAGACGCGTAAACGTATCCGTTTAATGGATGCATTTTATGCGTGCATTAAACGGATGCGTAAAGGCATGGCACGTTGACGCGTATATGGTGCGTAATACGGACGACAGCAAAGTCGTTTTCAATTATGGATTCGTCGAGCGAGGACGACTTTATACTTCTTCATGTAATTCTTCAAGTGTAATTAGTTCAATGTATTTTATTTTATTTTATGCACTTTGACCTAATATTTGCCAATATTCAAACTGGTGCAACTCATCATATATAACTGTGCAAATAACGAACTTAATTGGTGACATTATGATATTATTATTTATCTTGCATGTCAAACAATATCACGTATGGAAAGTAGGTAGGGTTTTGCATACATCGTGTTAAGACGCACATTTTACATGTCCGGTAAGACGGCCCTCTACCGGCTTCCTATACTTATACATGGTCAAAATGCTTTATGACACGTGCTGTACAATATATAAAACATTATGTTTTCATGCTAATGTTGCAAAATAAAAAATGCTAGCAAGCATGTCATAATTATGACGAAATCATAAGAAGTCAAATACGTTTGATGAAATATTAAGAAACATAATATGTCACAAACATAAGTTGCAAAATTTATAGTAAATATGTTAATTATAATATTTAAATCTTGCAGATAGTTTACCTTAATATATAACAGTTTGTATACATGCAGTATATTTTCAAAGAATGTTTTGTTCATAGAGCGTTCATAGAGGTATAAAACCAAAGTGGATATGACCGACTGTGTTGTCCTAGGAGGGAACGTTTTCCTTCGAAGGGCCGCGCTACCCCAGACTATCCTACCTTGTGGTCAACGATCTATATGACTATGATGAGAAGTTTGTGCAATATTTCCATCTTAACAGAGAGCAGTTGGCTCAGATACTCTATGTGGTGTATAGGCCTACTATGGCGCTGATCATGTAGATATATACCTATCGGTAGGCCTATTCAAACGATTACCATTGTTCCCGTCTCCTATTGTTGTAGCTATTGTCCCCCACGCATTGCAGCATTTTTCCGACTCGTGGAAATGTGGCGCTGGTTGTAGAGGCACGGCCACCCCGGAACCTCGTCGATCAGGTCCCTTACATATGCTCACGCATCAGGCACTATCGAGGTATTTTTGGAACACGTGAAGAAGTAGGGGAAACACCCCATATGACGTCATAATTTGGGAATCCTTGCTCCGTTTACGGAGCGTTAATGCATAATTTTGCAACATGTTCGAAAGTAGCATCAAACGCATCCGCTAACGCATCAATGTGTCATGTCACATTAGAAAGCGTGTATTCAAAACTTTGCGTTAACGGATGCGTTTTACGGACGTTATACGCAATACGCATCGTTTACGCGTTAATGTGTAATCGGTTTAACCGTGCACTCGCTTGGGACTTGCATTGACAAAATGGAGATACTCAGTGTTTTCCGATACCAAGATAGCAAGACCCAACGTTGGCCCAACTAGAGCAAGATGGTGGCGAAGTTCCCCTTCGACAGTGAAGTTCTGAAGGATCTGGTGATGATGAATCTCGCTAAAGGAGCAGACCTCACATACGCACCACGTAAGTTTTAATGCGGAATAACATGCTTGTACTTTGCATTGTTTTTTTCATAATGTTTTTATGGTTGCGCTGAACATCCGTTTTCTCTGTGACAGTCACTTGATAACTCAGCTTACCGAATGGTTGTGTCTTTCAGTTCTTCGTCTCGCTGCGCAGTTTGTCCCAGACGTCGACGGGGAGACGCTGAAAGACGAGTTCGAGGACCTCCAGCTGATGGAAGATGACGCGATCAGCCTCGAGGTGGATGGCCAGCCTCGCAGTCTCGACTCCGTCTTGGGCGCCACTGGGCGCGCTTCGGTTTGCCTGCTTGGGAAGTGTCATGGCAATGGTGCTCAGCTTGCCTCACAACAACGCCGACCGTGAGGGGCGTTCTCGATGGTGCGCAAGGTGCACACGGAATGCTGGAAATCTATGAATGCGAACTCCATAACAGCGTTCTTGCCGTTCAAGGTCAACTTCGACGCGAACTGTTGCGATTTTGAAGTGACGCCAGCAATGCTGCGCGAAGCGAAGCATGCTACCGTCGTTTACAATAAGGACCATGTGAAATAAATGATCTGTGTCAGACCGAGTTGTATTTCGTTGTTATTGTCTATGGATGTGTTCTTGCAGTGCCTACATACCAAAATTGTGTTTATGTTTGCGTTGACAATTGGTAAGAATTTTCTGCAGATCTTATGGATTTTTCACATGACCTTACTGATAGGAGTTGTCCCAGGTTGACACCTGTTATACAACTTCCGACATAACTGAAATCCTGAGATGTTACCCAGTGAGTTATGCATTATTATTGACTTCCCCTCCCCACACATTTCCCAAGTTAGTGGCCACTAGTATACTTAGAATAACTTCTTCCTTATTTGTTGTCTCCCACCCTGTGTCTAATCTTTGATTGCAGGGATTGTTTGTTGAGCTTAAAAGCTCCTCTACTGACATCAAATGAGTACTGGGCTCTCTCCCAGTGGGTTATCCCAGGAGGGTGTTTTTCACACCTGGGGTGGAATAGTGGATGGTTTAATTACCCTAACAAATTGGGCAGTGTATTGTGTCAGGCTCCTGCCTGACAGCTGTTGGCTGGTTATAGGGTTAGAATGATCAGAAGTCCTCAGATCAAGCTCTACCTTTGATGGTATGAGACTGCTCCTGGCTTTGATATGTGGATAAATGGATCATTGGATTAACAGTTTGCAGCCTCTACAGGTGATTGCAATTTATTATTCAGTGTGACTTCTTATTAAGACTATATCAGAACTGAGGTTTGTGTAGCAGTAAATAATAGTCCACAAAAACCATCTTTTGCCTATTTTGTATTTTATTATTGAATATTTATAAGCACTATTTTGGCTTTTGACTACCAAATAATTAATTAATTTAGGAATCTGTTGTGACTGCAGTTCACTTTTCCTCCATTCCTGTAGTATATCTAATATTATATCCAGATTATCACCTTTTAGTTGTAGGCCTTGTCTCGGCAGCACTCATTGGGGTCAAAACAATTTATCAGAATTATAATAAACCAATTTTAATTAGGTGATTAACTATTTTACTGAACGTATCCAAAATTAAGGCTAATCTGTAATGTATATTATTAGCTTTGGTAAAAGTCAGAAAATACTGCAGTGTTATGATATACAAACCTAATCCTGCATTATTATAATAATTGCATAAACTAGACCAATGATCGCAATGGGACCAGGACGAGGATCGCAGACCTTGGCGAGGATTAAAGCAGCCACAACTCAAGAGAGAGGAGTGCTCTGATTGAGAACTGGACCAATTCTAGCATTACAGCTCCACGAATTCAGGCTAATCTCTGTGTGCGGTGTGTGCGGTTTGTGTGCGGTTTGTGTGCGGTGTGTGTGCGGTGTGTGTGTGTGTGTGTGTGCGTGCGTGCGTGCGTGCGTGCGTGCGTGCGTGCGTGCGTGTGTGTGTGTGTGTTTGTGATGTGATTGTGCCATATTATGAATAATTCCATATTAACAAAAATATTACTGACAACCAAGACCAATGTCATCATATTAAGGTTGCACTATATAACCAATGTATAGTGTCTAAACATCAGACCAAAAGTGTACCACCACAAATCCCACCCAGAATAAACACACGTGGCCCAACGTTGGCCCAACGCCAGTGCATTATAAACCCACGTTGGCCCGAACATGTTGGGCCAACGGGGGGCCGATGAGCAAAATACCCACGTTAGCCCAACGAGGGTCTGCTATCTGGGTAGGCATCGAACAAAATCAGTTTTTCAGTTTGTCTCATATATGAGTACGTCATGTCATAATGCATTACTGTACACTTATATAGTACTTTCAGAAATCCTAACTTAATATCATGCTTCGTCACCCTTACAAGGAGGTCCCCATTCCGTAAACGTGACGTACTTTATGGACTGCCACTTTAGTATTTATATAATAATAAATACATATTATATGCACTCTGCCAAGGCCGATGGATCCAGTCCAGCAATGCCGCTGTGAACCCAGCGTCCCAGAAAGGTCCTTATTCGAGCCTTGTCTCTTCCTAACATAAAAAGCCAAAGTCTCCTCTCCATCCAGGCTGTTTGCTAACAACACCGCCATCTATAGGTTTATCACCTGCAGAGACGTCGGAACTAAGTTCCAAGTAGACGTCCGAAGAATGAAAGCATGGGAGGAAGAGTGTGATATGGCGTTCCATCCCAACAAATGTAGCCACCTGTCCCTGACCTGTCGCAGAACAACTCTGACTGCCCACACCAGTTACACCTTCCGTAACCACACCCTCGAGCGAGTGTCCTCCGTAAAGAACCTCGGGGACAATCTGCAGAGTGACCTATCCTGTACGTGGTGTTCAAGTTGACAACACCTTTGTCAAAGCCAAAAGTACCCCAGAGAAGGAACTTTAAGGTGGGCTCCAACAAGACCCAAGAGCTGGCTTACAAGACCATGGTTCGGCTTATTGGTGAGTACGCGCCAGCACCGTCTGGGATGCATACACCAACAAGCTGATCTCCAGCATCGAGGAGATCCAGCGAATAGCTGTCAGGTTCGTCCACACTAGACACAGAACACATCAGACAATTAACCGCCAGCGACATGCTCCAACAGTTCCAGTGGCCAACGATAGCTAGAGGCACTGCCAGACTCGCCATGCTCTACAAAATCCGTAACGGATTAGCAAGTGCGAGTTGCGACGACGTCAAGCCCTTGCCTCCCAGCAATAGAAGAAGCCTCCACAGCCATCAGTACCATCGCTCACCTATTGCACTGACTACGCGGTAGCAATATACCTTTTTTCCCCGCCCGTACCATCCGTGACTGGCACGCGCTGCCCTCAGAAACCGTCCAGATCCTTTCCCCATGTGTCAGTAACTGTTGACCCGTACGACATACGGGCATTAATGGAAGAAGAAAGAGAAGAAGAAGTCGTTCAAGGAATCATCCAATCACATGCGAAGGTTAGTTATAATAGTGGCGCCAGACGGCGGATAACTTCCAAGGAAAATGGACGTGTTGCTAGATCGTGGCGCTGATAGCGGCGTAAACTGAAACAACTTTGCGGAAGTTTTTCTTCTTCCTTGTAGGGTGTCAGCTATGGCTTATAATTCGTTGTTAAAGTCGAAAATAAGAATAACATGTATCATTACATGCATTATATGGATATCTCTTCGAGGTAGGTAAATATGGGCACGTTTACTGTTATTTTCCATAGTAGGCCAAGGCATAGGCATAGCCTAGCCCTAGTAGAGTAGAGGCTAGACCAGGTCCAAGGCCAGGGGCCAGGGCTAGGCCTAGGGCTAGGGCTAGGCATTGACAAAATTAATGACCAAGAATGGCAAGATCACGACTCACATTTTAACCCAGTGCGCCTTCTAGGGGCCATTAACGGGAGAGGGTTCGGGGATTCGTCCTAACACCCTTTTTACGAACCTCCGTTCCAAAAACGAAATCCGCCGGCGTCGCTAGAAACCAGTGCCAACATCCATAATCCTGCTAATGCTATGCATATGGCTTTCAACGATTTCCGTTAGAACGAAATATGCACACCATTATTGCATGTAGGCTGTCACAAATTGGCATTCTTTCATTTATTCTAAATCATTTAATTTTCTTCTTCCATTGCACGGCAATTTATTGATGATTCTATCGTAGTTTTTTTAATATATTGAATTTTATTTTATTTGCCATAAGAAATACAACAGAAACATACATGTGATAACAATAAAACAATTTATGCCAGGACGCCAGTAATAACTAGATCGAGTAGTTGAGGCAACTGGACCCCCTAAATGCTCATATTTTATATGTCTTTATCAACGATGTCTACAATACACAGTTATTAATCAATTGAAACAGTGCACACTGGTGGGGGAATGCACTATGGTCCCAGAAGATCAGTGAAGGCCAAAAGTGCATTTGTGGCGTATTCGTTGCCCCCACCTAGGGCAAGAAGAGTTACATAGTGATGTAGTCATAATATATCTTATAGGTGGATAACTAATAAATCAATGTCGTTTCCTTAAGAATCCATATTTTAATAGTTTACTATAAAATAATAATGTTAAATTGTATAACAATATCAGAACAGTCCAATGAACAATGTTATTTGATTAATTGTTAAAAAAGCAAAAAATAAAAAATAAATCAATAAAAAGTGACAGGATGTATAAGGTAAATTTACACCAACAAGATGTGACATAATTCAGACAAAAAATTATGAAATTAAGAATTATCATTGACGAACAAACAAGAATAAAAATTTCTTATTTCACACACCTCTGAATATGTGCTGATAATGACTTTTTAAGGTTATGCCTTTTAATCATAGGTATATGAAGTACATTCTAGATGTGACATATTATATTGTGCAACTTGTAAGAGAAACTCTGTTTTTTACTTCAGTTCTAATTTCGCCTAAGTGAATGCTATTGTTCTGCCTGGTACCATGACTATGTATTTCATTATATCTTGAGACAGATGTAAAGAGATAATTTGGGCATTGTTTTTTATTATGTTGTTATACAACCAAACACATTAAATAACAAATGAATCTTTTAATTTGAGATTCCACATATTTTAAAGTTAGGTTCCATATGAATTTGCTTTTGTGTTTCAGTTGAACTGCTTTTTTTGGAGTTTATATAGTCTGCCATTATTAGCTACATTTCCATGGATATTACTGTATCATGCAAGTAGGTCATAATATTATGACAGGTGAGGTTGTATCAAGGCATTTTATATCTGCTTTAATATGCTAGACTGAAGGAGCGGTTTTATTCTATTTGTTATGGCTAATATTTGTAAAATTGTCATTTTTCATTTAGATTTTTTCTAGTTTAGGTTTTTGTCAATCCAGACACCTAGAAATTTGAAATGCTCAACATTTTCTACTTTATTACCATCATGACCATGTAGCGCAAAGTCTACTTCGTTGTGCAGTTGAATTTGGCTGTTTTGAAATAACAGGCATTTAGTTTTGTCAATGTTATGCAGTAGATTGTTGGCCTTAATTAATTGAGAAATCTTTACCAGCTCCATATCAACATCAGTTGTCATTGATGTCTTTGTTTTTTGAAGAGTAGACTTGTATCATCAGGAAACAGGATAAAGTTTTATATTATATTATTATATTGGCATATCATTTATATTAATAAAAAATAGTAATGGGCCTAAGATGGATCCTTGTAGGACTTCACATGTTATATTTTGATAATCAGGTAATTTATCTTTATTAATAACAAACTGTTTTCTGTGTTCAAAATAGCTTTTAAAAAGATTGTGTGGGACCCCTGTTTTCCATAATACCATAATTTGTCAAGTAGGATAGTGTGATATATATAGTGTCAAAAGCTTTACTTAGATCAGTGAATACAGCTAGTGCATAGTATTTGTCATTTAATGCATTTATCATGCTGTTGATTAGTTCCAGAGTTGCATGTTCTGTTGAATATTTTTTTGCAAAATCCATATTGTGGTGGAAATAGTTTTTTGTAAGGAAGCTCTAAAGGCGATGATACATCAGTCTTTCGACGACTTTGGAAAAGGCTGATAGTAACGAGGTTGATTATGCATGTAATCTTTATTACTATTTGAAGAATTTATTTTATTTGTTAGCTTGGATGCTGAGCTCTAAGGCTAAATTTTGTTTAGCTTGGAGATGCAGTATGTTTTTAATGTTAGACCATGTTTTTGATATCATTTTTAGATTAAATAAATTGATTGTTCCAATACTAGGATTTAGCAATTACTCTATTCAGTATGTTTCTGTAGTGTTTATACTATTGGTCAATATTATGAAAATTTGGGGACAGTTTTGATTGACTATGTTTTCTACATAAATGATCACGATTATGTATTGACTTTAATATAGCTTGTGTTATCCAGGGATTTTGTGTGTGGTTATATTTGTTTAGTTTTATTGACTGTTCGGGAATGTGTTCTTCAAGTAGCTTGTTACATTTGTCAACAAACATAGCATATGCATCATCTGGGCAGTCAGTTTTACAGGTATTTACTAAGCTATTCCAATTTGTTGAGAACAAAGTATGTTTTAAACTGTCTGCTGATCAATAAGTGTGGCTGAGTTTGTAATTACTCTGGTAGGCTTTGTAATAGTAGGAATAAAGCCATTTGCTATGAACATGTTAAGGTAGTCAGCACTGTGACTGTTGTTTTCAACATTTAGTAGATTTACCCTGCTAAATATTTACTATGGTTTACTACAGTCAATTTACTGTGGTTTACTATAGTAAAATCTTACTATAGTAAACTACAGTGTTTTTTGCAGAATATTAAGTACGCTTTACTGAAGGGAATACTATGGTTTACTATAGTGAATACTACCTTTTACTATAGTGAACACTGCATTTTACCACAACTTACTATGGTGAATATCATGTTTTACTATAGTTTACTATAGTGAATACCACATTTTACCATATTTTACTATGGTAAATATCACATTTTACTGTGGTTTGCTATAGTGAACACCTCATTTTACTTTGATTTACTATGGTAAATACCACATTTTAGCACAATTTACTATGGTAACTATCACATTTTACTATGATTTACTATAGTGAATACCACATTTTACCATGATAAATACCAGTAAATAGTACAGTTTACCACAATATACTATTGGGAATATAACATTTTATTATGGTTAACTACAGTGAATATAACATTTTAATATAGTTTACTATGGTGAATATAACATTATACTATGGTTTATCACAGTGAATACTGTTTATCACAGTGAATACAAGCGGGGTCTACGTATGTCGTAAAACTGAAAGAATCAATGTAAACAATGCATTTAGTATAATGAAATACATTATTAACTATATATATACACACGTTTACTTGTTGACATGACTCATGAATCACTTAGCAGCAATATTGTCTGCTTCTTTGCAATTGCATTGGTAATGGTATTTCCATATTGTGTCCATGTAGTGGAAAAGATCTCACTCCTGGAATATGTGTCGCGCTGCACCTGTGTAATAAAAACAAACAGATTTATGTCTGAAAATGACAGTCTGCATATCAGGGCTTGCCAGCATACATGAGTGACCATACTTACTTAACCAGTGGATGAGAATTAGCTGGCTGCTGGTCATTAAAACAGCAGTAATTAAGGGAATCACCTAATTACTGATATCCCCTAATTAAGCAGCCCTTCCAGAGGACTACCAATTGAGATAGTGCAGTTGCCTACTGCATCCATGAAAGTTAGAAAGTCCTAATAAGGAGGATAACACAGTTCTCTGTGCATTCTATGGTATTTCATTGTGGAAAATTGTGAACTGTTATTAAAAAAAAACCTTAACCTACACTGTTAAACGTAGCATCAAAATTGCATGTTATATGGAGGCCTATACTGGCATCAATAAGTTGATAAGTTTTCCTTACAGCATAATTTTAAGTATAATAAAATTACTATGTATTCATTAATTCAAATTACTTAATTTATGTGTTTGGTATTTCAAACATGTCAATTTAACTTAACATGCTCAAGAAGCAATCAAATTTACGACACTCAATAACATTTCACTATTATTAAATTAAGTTTACTCATAGTAAGATAAATTAGACTCATAATCGGAAGAAATTAAGAATTACATTATTAACATGTGTTCTTATATATTACATTTTTTCATGAAGATGAAACAACAGTGCGTGTGCATCAAACTGCTGTAAAACAATAATGTAATACAAGGATTGTTACCTTTTGTCTCACAAAATGCACAGCTTATGTATACATCCAGATTCGACACCAGAGACACATTTCCATGGCGCTTGTTTTCACTCTACAGGCGTATTTCGCAACAAGTTCGATTGATATGGCTACATTCATGTCCATGTCCACATTAATAAACCCACTGATCATACCCTGACATGTACAGCTGATTTATAATAACAGTATATAAGATGTGCAATAGACTTTACCAGAGCACTAGAAAGTTAAGTCACATCTCACCAGCACTGCCCTGGGTGTTAATGGACACCAGGCTTGCTGGACACATGGATTGCACTGGGCTACTGTATATTCTCTGGCCAAGAGAGACTGCCTACCAGGCAGTAAATGAGAATGAACTGATAAGGGCTGGCTTGAGTGGCTTCTAAGATTCTGACAGTCCTGACAGGGAAGATAACACAGCTGCATAGTATAATTGTATTAAATAGAAAAGTCTTAAAAGTAAGCTCAATTGTTAACTTGTCAACTTTGTGGGAAGTATAAAGCCCGATGTCATAATGATAATACTTTACAGTTATTATTAATTATGCATCTACGTGTACATATGTGGGCAACTTTACCATAGGGAATCTTGCTATACTTGTATGTGATTTATATATAGGCCAAATGCTTGTAAACTAAAAAAATATTGGATATATTTTTTTCTAAATTATTAATAACAAATATTGAACAAATGATAATTATACAATGTATATATATATATATGTATGTATATGTGTATATATAAACACATATATACACATATATATATTTTTTTATTATATATACACATATATCAGTTATCCTGGTAGCTAGGGTAGAATTGTCAGTGTGCAATGCTGATAATGGTTTGAGGTAGGCAGTAGTTTTAAATCAATATGCACCACCTATTTTTTTCTTCCAGTTTCTTTATTAATATTACTGATAATATTATATAGAAATTTCATATGAGTATCTAGCAGTGTTTCATAATTAGGCAATTTGAAAGGCATTAAACAAAAACACTGGTATTTTGATCATAAGTTACTATATGAATGCATTATCGTTTACTATATGTTATAATGTGGATTTACTATGGGCCGTGGTATCAAACAGTAAAAACATGGTAAAATGTAGTATGATTTACTATAACTTACTATGGTTTTATTATGGTTTACTACGTGTATTGTGAATTTACCATGGTATGCCATAGTATAAGCATAGCAAAATTAACAGTTTTACTCTAATTTACTATGGTCTTGTTATGGTTTACCATGCTTACTATGAATTTACCACAGTGTATCATGGCAAACGTATGGTAAAATGTAGTATATTATGGTTTACTACAACTTACTATGGTTTTGCTACAGTTTATCATGGATTACTATGTCTTTATATGGATTCACTATGGTGAAAGCATAATAAAATGTAATATATACTATAATTTACTATAACTTACCATGATTTACAGTGGATTTATTATGGTTTACCATAGTAAACTGTAGTACATTTTAGCAGGGTATGTGTGTATCCCACAAATTATGATATTTTTAGTTTCATTTAGTAATTGTTTAATTACTGTATCAAGATCCTGTGTAAATATGTTCCTTATACTTAGGTATGTTGACCTATATGCTCATATACTGATCCCATTGTGTTGTTACGTATGGAATCATGGGTGCTGTACAAGATCTCTGATTAGACAATCACAGTATTACATGATTTGTAAAGGCAATGTCATATTTTACTTTATAATCAATACCTTCTTTTATATATACACACAAGTATCTACACACCAACTGGTATCATTTTAATTGTGCAATTTGTGTAAGATTAACATTTAGTCATGACTCGATCTTGTATGGTTATTACATCAAATGCTGCATTATTTTTAATGGTTTGTTCATAAAACAATGCTTCTAGTTCAGATTTGTTTTTCAGTAAGCTGCGAATATTCATGTTGGGAATGGAGAATAATTGTTATTTCGATTTTGAGTAGCTAAAGTTCCCAGGTCATTGCTGGAATAATTGAATGATTCACTTATAATATTAATATTCTGATCTGATCTTCATTATCTGGAACCATCATTTGTATTGGTTTGATTAGATAACAACAATAATATAGTTTGAAATGACAGAAATTACAAATAAACTACATAAAAATATGTCCATATCATACTCGAGTTATAGTTTGATGTAAAACATATGTTAGACTGTAAATGTCCTTGTTTGATCAAACATAAATAACACACATTGCTGAATACCTTCATGATTAATATGATAGTAATTATCAGGTAAATTAATAGAAAATTACTGCTGCAATAGTCTTCTTAATGGGTTGCCAGCGACAGTAATTGAGAAACTACAACGTGTCCAAAATGCATGTGCTCGTATCATAACGATACGGTCGAATCGAGACCATGTCACGCCCATGATCTTGGAGCTGCACTGGCTTCCTGTGAAGAGTCGCATTATTTTCAAGACCCTACTTCTCACTTTCAAATGCCTTAATGGGCTAGCACCTCCATATCTATCAGCACTTCTCTCTCCGTATCGCCCAACACGCTGTTTACGCTCCTCCGATCAGCTACTCCTTAACAACCCACTACCCAAACTAAAATCGGCGAACGAGCATTTTCTTGTGCAGCTCCAAGAGCATGGAATCAACTACCACTCACAGTGCGCCAATACACTAGTGTCAATCAGTTTAAAGTGGCACTGAAGACGCATCTTTTCACAACTTATTTTAACCTTCGATGATCGATGATCATAATTATTTATACCTTTATTTTAATTAATTTAGTATTATAATTAATATATTTGATTGTTTTAATGGTTTGCATAATTGTGTTTATTTATATATTTTAACACAGTATAGTGGATTTTACTTAGTAGTAATGATTGCATAGTATTTTTGAACTATATATCGTATGATGTTATTTATTTATTTATTTGCATTAACCATTGTAAAGCACCCAGAACAATTATTTGGATGGGGCGCTATATAAGAAATAAATTATTAGTATTATTATTATTAAAATGTGTGCACATGACATAGTGAAGAAAGTAATAAACATACATAGTAATTAATGCAAAGAATGAGAATGAACCCTTTGCTCAGTGAGTCCACGACAGGTTTTTTTCCATGCGTGGGATCTTTTACTTCCCCAGGTATAAACACTAGAAGGAAAGGTTCAACTTTGTATCTTACAAATGACACATGTAAGCTGCCTAGGGAGAACTAAGTTGCCCAAGTTTTGTTATGGTGGCTGAGACCAGTAGTATCAAATCACCAACTGGCCTGCATCAGGGTTCATAACTCAGTTCCTCCAATCCATGGTCCAGCACTCTAACTGCTGGACTAGCCAACTGTGCTGCACTCTATTGTCATCTATTATCATCTTTTCAAAGTAATTGACAGTTATCCCATATATGTTTTTATCTTAGGTAAGTGCAGTTGGCAAGCTGCCAAATTCAATCGGTCATCCTGCCTGGTCCTGCCTGTTTTTAAACTGTGATTTTGATGGTTGAATTGTTCATATCATATTCTTGTTAACGTGTTTATTGGATGTAGTCACGTTGTTATCCACATTCATAGCTTATATAAAGACCTAAAATTTTGTGTAGTTATTTGGCAATCAGTTATTATACTAGAGTTGTTATCAGTCAATTATCCATAATATTGACTGAATCACTTCAGCATATCATATCAATTTAAGTGTTCCTACAGATGTATACAAGATTCAAGCCGAGCAATAAAACTGAAAAGCTGAAACGCTGAAGTTACGGTGGTGCGGCAGCGAACATTTTTTAACAGCACCCCCCCACCCACCCCCGTCTTCTGACGTGATGTGTGCTGAATCACTGATGAATCTCCCGGAATTAAAACAGTTGGCAGGTATACTGTGGTACAACGTCGATCCCTTGCAATTCACAACTAACATGTATATTGCAAATGCAGGACACAATTCATATTGGTCAAAAGAGGGCAGCATTATTCACTTGAATTCTTCAACCAGCCCACACCATCAAGATGTGTGTGCAATGTGAAGAGAGCATGCTACTCAAAATGTCTGATTCTAGCTGCTGTCATTGCAAAAAGAGAGAACGCAGTCATTTCAAGAATTGCAGTGACCATTTATGTGACAATGATATACAATATATTTGCAAATGGACCTACAGGTATTATTATCATTTATTAATCTTTAATCACCCAGGTCACCAATTCAAGACAAATCATCTCGCAAATAATACGTGTTGCAACACAAAGCTTAAAAATGAAAAGCTTTGTAACATTATAATACAATACGTGATTAGTAGTTATTCCTTTGTATCAGTTATTAGTTGTAATAAAACCACAAAACTGAATGTTATTTGAAGAAAAAAGGGAAGGGAGATTTTGATCATACATTTGATCGGCGCCAATAAATTCAAGTATTGATCTGCGAGTGCATGATGGCATATTAGCGTGAGGCATTTGGTAAATATTGCTATCATTACTGTCACGTATAAACTATACCAGGTCATCCCATTCAGGGGGATGGCAATTGTGTTATTACGAAAACAGCAATATGTGATTATGTGGTAGTACTGCTAGATATTAATTGTTGGCATTAGCACTTGAGTTCTTGCTTAACCCTCTCTGACAAGACATGTGGTTGATATTTAGCGGGTGCATTTTTCAGCCTGGGACACATTTCAGACAAACATCGTCAAGGGGAAGTACTCACTGTACTGTTGGAGGTTTTTGCGGGTAGAGTTGATAATGCCCACTGTCAAGTGTTAGTGCATATTTCAGTAATATGTATGTGTGCGCTATGAGTTAATTTTAGAAAAAGCTAATTTTCAGCAATATGTTGTTGCCTATAACAATTTGTACAGAATATTGAACAAGCTGCCGATATCGATGAGATGTAGCGCTAGTCACATGTTTGCTAGTACAGTACAGCTAATGTAAAATCATGTAAATGTGTTATCAAAACAGCTAGTTTTAGCTTAATCATCAGGATTAACTGGTCTGTTAATACAATTATTCACTGTATTGTTACTAGCGCCGTATAAAGTACATCGCAGTTGCAGCATCAGTGGATCAACGCTTTGTATAATTTATAAATATCCTGTTTTTATTAACATATTTTTTTTATTTATTTATTTATGTTTCTATTTTATGTGGATGTTTTTATCGATGTACTTGTTTCCAAGATGGACACAATGCTTTTCTGAAATAAAAACATTGTTATTATTATTAGAGAGTTTGCTTATGAAGGGGATGTAGCGTTTGAGTGTTTTGTTGAGCCGATAGTGCTGGTCATAGTTTAAAAAATGATGTAACAATTTAAATTAAAAAACAAAATACTTCTCTCCAAGCGAAACTCTTGTCTCAAGGCTCAATGGGTGAGGTTGTCACTGTGTACGCACCCATCACACCCGTAGCCTATGAGCCTGCAGACAAACCCCTTTTGAGAAAAAAAACCTCCTGCCATCAGTTGCAACTGCAAGCAATTACTCTAGCACGTCATATCAATGACTCAATGCTAGTTTGACTTATTTTTTATATATGCTTTCTTATTTACATAATATATAAATTTATATATATTTGAATTGAAGGGGTTGAAATCAGTAACTTTACATGACCACTTTTTTCAGCTTAAGCCTGATAACACATCAGTGTGGTCATTGTTTCAGTGAAGCCAGAAGGCATTACCATAACTGGCCTTGACCAGCCAGTCACTGAGAACAGAAATAACACAAGTGAAACCTGAGGCAGACATCTACTGGAGAAAGGGACTCCATGGCTCGCTGAAGACAGGAACCACAAAGGATGGGCTCAACTCAGACCAAACAATCTTTCACCTTCAGTCCACCTACAAAGTGTCCTTCCATCGCAGTGACCACAACACTCAGTTGTATTGTCTTATCACTCACCTGTTTTGATGCGCCTCTGAGCTGTGTTTCCAAGGATTTAGGCGCAATAGAAGTTATGTTGTTATTATTATTAAATAGCAAGGTTGTCAATGTCTTGTGTGAGTAAACCATGTCTTAGACTAACATTTGGTATTTTGCTACCGTTCTCAGATTGATCACAAATTTACAACCCAAGCTATCTGAAATATGCTAGTTGTCAACACACACATGATCTATTTTGATTTCTGGTAATATGGTTGTATGATCTCCAGGTTGCCTTGTGAATAGCTTTACATGGGAAGACGCATCCTCCTGTGACCAGGCTGTTCAAGGCACATAGGTCTGCGAACCGTTCTCCATTTTCATTCATCAGTCCTAATCCATGCTTGCTTATGACTTGCTCATAACCTGTGTTGTTATCTCATATCTTTGCATGGAAGTCGCTCATGAGAATGATAATGTCTTTCAGCCCTTGCTCTTCAAGTACGTTATGTATAGTCTTGCAGAAGTCGTCTTTCCTTTCGTTTGGGAGCATAGCACTGTATCACGTTAATCTTTATATTCTTCTTTTTCGTCATGAATTTAGCAGTAATCATTGCACCTCTGAGCTTGGTTTCAAAGAATTTAGGCTCAATAAAAGTTATCTTATTATTATTATTATTAATTGATCGCCTCCCAGCTAATGAGTGTTCTCTGTGCCTCCCTAGAAAGCATTAAGGCAATACTCTCAGTGTGCGGGGCATGTCCCAAGTACAGCACCATCTCTCCTGTTGTAAGTCTCACTTGGCCAGACTAACCATCTCATACAGTCCAAGTATAGGTCTATTTTGTAGTTCTTCATCTCTGTTGCTACCTGTGTTGCTTTCTCTGCTTCACACATTGTTCTGACATTCCAGTTAGCAATCTTCGCGGTTTTCTTGGGTGTCAGTAGGGCAGTAGGTCGTACAGCTTCATCTCGACTTTCAATGTACTGCGACATACACTTACTTCTATTTGAAGGCCCAACCTCTCCCAAGCCATCTTGCTCTCTTGAGTTTGTTGTAAATGTTTCTGTAACAGTTTTCTTTTTTACATTTGGGGGTTGTTGGTTCAAGCAAACCTCTTAGCTTTGAGGAGTGGGTGGTTCCTATTTGTCTGGCCTCTACCCTTCGACCTGTCCATCTTGGGTTACCCTGTCAGGAGCCAAAGCTCCCACTGGCTTAGCTCTCCAGGTCACTGATACACACAAGCTGTCTCATTATTAACAATTATCAGGCCCAGCTTCAGGTTGTCTGTTCAGACTACAGATACAGTATTGCCATCAGTATTGAACAACACCACTCACTCTCAGTCATTACCTTGGTTGAGCATTACTAATTATTATACTAACTGTGAGATAATGAGATATGCCATTTGATTTGAACATAAATTTGAAGAAACAATTATTTAATTTATTATGTCTGAACAAAGTGGTAGAGGAGTTGTTTTGAATGAAATATTTATCCAACAGCACCGTTCACAACTTTTAGTCTAGATACCATCCTTTGCCAGAAATCGTTGTGATGCCAATTTATGACAAACACAATTTCTGTTAAAGTAATCGAACTACACATCTTTAATTAAATAAACATTATACAACTTAAATAAACATATATTTTCAGCAAATTTCCGACGTTATATAATACTGAGTGTTTGGTATATATCGCAACATTTTCGACACAAACTATAGTTGAAGCCTCAAGCCAAAGAGGTACTGAGCAAACACAAAAAACCTACATATTTCTTAATTTATACGTAATTATCATCAGGTTTGGACTGAATTGTGGGTGAGCATGTGCATATGCACACACGCACATATCTACTAGGACATTTTTGGACTGGCAAAGATTTTGCCTGGGACTTCCTTAGTTTTTCAATTTTAACACATGTTGGCATTTGAGAAACATTAAGTTCATAAATAGTTATGAATGGTTCATGAATGTCGACCTGTGAACTTTTGAGGAAAGTTCATGAATGGCAAATATCCATGAACGTTCATTATTAGTTCATGAACTGTCTTAATGAATGTTCATGAACTTTAATTCGTGATCTACCAACAAAAAACTTTTCATGATACATTCTTGAACATCATGAAAGTTCATCAAGTGATTAATTTTAATTCCATTTTGCCTCGTGAGCTATAAAAAACTCGCAATACACAGTGCTGTGTGTTTTACAGGTACAATACACCATATATACATTCTCGGACAGTTGCTCACTGGACAATTGCTCACCATACAGTTTCTCACAAAGGACATTAAAAAGCGAACAGTTGCTTACCGATGAAAATGCGGACAGTTGACCGATGAAATGAATGGCTCATGATTAGAATGTTCATTAATGCTGGCAGTGCAAGCAAGATATGTGTCGTCTGGACATTCATCATCTGAACCATTACCTGTCTATATTGTGCATGCCATATCACCAATTGCTGTCCTTGGCCAGCTATCTCTTGCATTTGTTGGTGAACATTTGGTAATACTTGAGAAAGATGTTTCACCAAGACAAGGGAACCAATTTAAAATCATACAACATACAAAGTCATAATTTTATTATAATAGATGAGAGGTGGCATAATACAATAGCTTTTCACAACAAAATCTGTTTGTTGTTACTTAGAACATATAAGTAAACATCCTATTAGACACAACTTGAGACCACATACTACTAAACATATTCATAAATGTAAGTTTACACAAAGCTACATCGCAGTTGTGATAGCGACGTGACACCTAATTCTGAAATGAAATTTGAATTTTTGTAAGGGTGAGCAACTGTCCACTTTTTGATTTCCTTTTGATAGTAAAAGTTTGTTAAATTCTAACAATTTGATTTTGCTTCAGAGTACAAGCCATGTGCCTTGATCCTTTAGAAGATATTCCTCTTGTAGTTATGTTGTGCAGCAAACCAATTTTGTTTCAGTGTCTGGTAGTCAACAAGCTACTCAGGCGACGGTATCGGTGCCAGCTGACGTGTGGGAAGGACAAGAAGCTGTGTTGAACTGTACATTTGATGTCACCAAAGATGACGTTGCACTGCTGTTCTGGTATAAGCATTCACAAGTTGGTGACAACGTAGTGTATGTGTATCATGATCCCAGTGATACAGGAGCATACCATTATTTAAAGGACAGAGCAGTGGGTCGGTGGATCGGTAATACACATCAACTCATCATCAACAAAGCCAACATGTCAGATGAAGACACTTACATTTGTAAATGTGCAACAGGGATCGACTCAAAACAACTGACAGTGAAGTGTAAGTATTATAATTGTTAATAATGCTGCTTATTATATTTAGAACTAAAATCACACATTTTTAATGACATAATATTTATTTTGGGAATATATTTCTGAAGCTTTGGTAAATATATTACTTTCAAACAATTGATTGTTATTTGGAAACTATATCTACCAGGTTGACTGACATCTGTTTCTGTCTATATTTAAATATTGTTATTTGGAAACAGTATATATGAGGCTGACTGACATATATGACTACCCTCCATGTTTAAATATGTACCAGACTCTCTGTATATATTTTCATTTGAGCAATATGTTTTATAAGATAGAATCACATTTGCCATTTTTGCTGTATAATTACAATATCCAACAAATAGGATGTTCATTGTTCATTTGTGACTGCAGTTTGAAGTGTTTGTCAGTATGAAATTATGTTTTATTTCTTTATGTATAATTTAAATAGCATATATATACCAGTAGCTTACTACATATATCATAATTATATGAGTTTGTTAATGGTTAGATCTGATATCTGAATTAATAAAGATTAGCTAGATAAAATATTTTTTATAAGAAAATTTTGACAACACTGAAGATCAGAGAATGGAAATTAAGAGGAAACTGTATTAAACATATTGAATGGTTATCTAACAATATTCGACCTAGCGTATGTATCTTAATGTTTCCCTCTTAGAGTTAGAATGGCTTGAACTTCGAGCTCCAAACTTTCAGGGATTAATCAATTACCCCTAGAATAGGACATAATACCTATATCTTTTAAAAATACTATATATATGTCAAGACACGGTTTTTAAGTAAACCAGTTCATTCCTTAACGGTTCTGAATTAAAACGTAATGTGCACGTAATGCGTAAAATGTAATGTGTGCGTAATACATAAAACATGACATAACAATGGCAGGAACTAAACGTGCGTGGCAAAAACTTTGGGAAATCGGCTCCGGCGTCATAGACTTGGCATCATGGAGTAGATACAGACACATTAATGCTTATGTCTACCCTCATGCCAATGGCATAGCAATACGAATATTATTTGACAATTTTACACTATCGTGACTAGGGCCTATTGATGTATGTGAACTTCATATTCTCTCCAACTTTCGTCATTTTGAACAAACAACAAGTATCTATGAACATGTTATGGTGTTTATGTAATGATGCTGTGTGTTTTCTAACATTTGGTAAATATTACTATCATAACTGTCTTCTACCAAGGCATCCCGTCAGTTGACGGGCGTTTTTGTTAGTATAAATAATGTAACTATATTGAATATCCTTGAAATTAAAAGAAAGTAGATGAACTGAAAATTATATTAATTAATAAAGAAGAGCAAAGGCAGGACCTAAGGAAATAATGGACAGACTCATTCTCACAGATGATATTTTATGAGAATAAACTGAACCCATGACATAACCCCTTCCAGACATAACCCCTACATACATAACCTTGTCATAATGGGTGGGGATGTGTAGGACAGTGTACACATCCATTGCAGTGTGGTTGAATGCTTTCCAGAGAAGGCGCTCGATTGAACAGGTCTGCCGAGGAGCAAAATGTAGTGCTTTGGGCAGTCATAAGACCTGGATACTATGCTATATAAGAAATTACCTTTACCTTTCATGTGACAATTTTTTTCAGTTTAAACCTGATAACACACCAGTGCGATCATTGTTTCAGTGAAGCCACAAGGTATTACCATAACTGGTCTTGACCAGCCGGTCACAGAGAACACTGAGGTGGAGGTCACTTGTAAAGTAACACAAGTGAAACCTGAGGCAGACATCTATTGGAGAAAGGGACTCCATGGCTCGCTGAAGACAGGAACTAAACAGAATGGGCTCAACTCAGACCAAAAAACCTTTCATCTTCAGTCCACCTACAAAGTGTCCTTCAGTCGCAGTGACCACAACACTCAGCTGTATTGTCTTGTCGCTCGACCTGGAAAGAGCTCTGATGTCTGGGGTTCAAGTAGCAAGGTTGTCAATGTCTTGTGTGAGTAAACCATGGCTTAGACTAACATTTGTATTTTGGTAACGTTCTCAGATTGATCACAAATTGACAACCCAAGCTACCTGAATGAGTTAGCGGTCTCTTTAGTGACTGTGATTTATTGTTAACATTATAATTATTATTATATAAATACACCATTGTCTTTGTTGTGTTTAATCACCGAATGAAGCTGTTCTTGGATTGATCCAAAATTATCATCCCAGCTATTTAAAATGTTCAATTACTTGATTTTAGGACGGTTAGTCAGTTATAAAATAAATAATGTAAGTTAATTGCCTAAACTTTTATTCAGCCTGTGTGTTGTTCATATTGACTGTGTGATATCGTACAGATCCACCCAGTACAAGAGTAACACAGAAGAGCCCGTCAGGAAGTCCTACTGAAGGAGAGTCTGTGACACTGACCTGTGACATCACAGACGGCAGACCTAGAGATGACATCAAGACGTTGACATGGAAGAAAGGAGGACAAGAAGTGACATCTTCTGGTGGCCGAGACTTGACCATTAGTTCACTTGACCATTCTACGGACGATGGAAGCTACACTTGTGCTGCGGAGAATGCTGCTGGAATGGGAGGATTTGGCGACGCACATCAACTTGCGATAAACTGTAAGTAATAACGTACATGGTCCATTATGTTTTAGACTATCAGTTGCTGCTGATATATAAGATTACCTCAAACAATTAATATATATATATATGTATGAAAATACAAAAATAGTAGTATACTGCATGAATGTACAGGCACATACAAAACGCAGGTATTTTGTTAATTATGTTTAAATATTTAAAGGGACTGCACTAAAAATGCATCTGTAAGCATATTTACCTAGAATGTAGTTAATGCTTTAGACATCACATCATTTTATGAGACATTCTCCGAGTCCATGCAGCACATGCATAAAATCACCAAAATATGGGTGGACCTAGTTTTCTGCATTTCACTTTTTTATACTTCGTTTTTAACATTGCAAGTAGCGCTTATCTTGATTGAATTCCACACAAGATAGTGCTAAATATACTAATTGACTTAAATTAAACGTGGGAAATGCAATATACTGTCTGGGTGTGTTTGCATAGAATGGTCTATATATCTATGGATTCTTTGTCAATTTATATTTTCAAACAATGCATATTCAAAGACTTCCAATACATAGCCATCTGAAAAATACCCCTAACACACTCTAACGAATTCAGTGACACAAATTACATAAGTATTCAGAAGGTAATGCCACCTCCATACATTGTCAAAGCTAAAAATTGCTTTTGAATGCTTGAGGAAGCGGGTATCTGGACGCTTTTGAGCACTCAACTTTAAAATATTATGTAAACAGTGTAACAGTAAGTTTAATGTATAAGCTACCTTTATCTTGTTCATTGTTGTTGTTATTCAAGCATTTAAGATATGACATCCCTTAAATTTGTCTAAAAATATTTTCAGTGCCTTATTATATATATTTCTTTACCTGTATGTAACCACACAGGTCACATCCCACTAAATAATATAGTAGTAATTACCAGGTATTTCATTATGTGGCATAACTGCTTGCTTTATATCAATGGACAAAGTCAACAACCAGATTGGCTTGCTGACTGAAGCAGGTTGAAAATTAATTATAATAAGTGTAGTTCTCTATCAAAATCTATTCTCGGACGTCTGGGCCGACCGGAAAGTTTCTTTTCTAGACCGCTATCGTAGCGGCATGGCTTCTTCGAAGCTCGGAACAGTCACTCAGGACGCTGAATGTTGCACACACAAATTTTGGGGAACGTAACCCACGTTAGCAATTCCCATCATGCTTCACCACTTGAATTGCCATTCTCTTGGCAACAGGGCAACCAGTGTCGTTCAGCCCTGGATCTGTCCCAGTCTTTCGCTAGCACCCAGATGGCGAAATGCTTATGACATACGTTTATATAAGAGACCTATTTACACATCATATGACAATCTGCCTATCTACTGGCTTGACCTTCCTCATTTACCAAGTTAAACTTAAGGAAAATAGGTTTAAACACCCACAAGTTGCAGAAATGCTACACTGTACTCCCTTTTGAATCCTCCCATCCATCTCTATCAGCTTCATGACATGATTCACCTGATGGTTGTGGCATGTGTATACAGTTGTATCCTAACTGGTGGTCTTGAGGCACTGAGGAGGACGGCATCACTGGTGTCTCGTCTAGAGTGATCGACCAAGAACGACTGAGGGCATCCTAATATACAAAACAATAACCTGTATTGTGTCAGTCCATTTATAAATGCTCTTAATTGTCACTTAAAGATAAGCATATAATATATTGAATTTGTTAAGCATGTTTTAATTAAACTTCCTTTAGTGAATGTCTTTTTGTTTTTTAAAAGACCTGTGAAAAACATACTGGTATTAACCTGTCAATGAATGTTAATCATATATGTTTTCATGAATGTGTAAATTTTAGTTATTCTATAACAAATGTGTGTTTCTTGTAGACAAACCAACAGTATCCATTGTGACGCCAGCCCCAGCAGTAGAAGGTCATTCAGTGACCATTACATGTCAGTCACAAGGAGCAAGACCAGCTGTGAACAAAATCACATGGAAGAAAGGTCAAGAGATAATCTTTGGCTCAAGGTATACTGGAGGGACTGTCCAGACTCCTTCACTGACCATTCGGAAGACCACGAGGACAGATGCAGGACAGTACACTTGTCAACTGGACAATGACGTTGGACATGACACCAAAACAGTGACACTACAAGTCTGGTGTAAGTATCATATTAAAGATCATAATGCAAAGGTTCCAAACATTTATATATGACACCACTCTGTTGTATTAGGAGTTTGTAATGCATAACAAATTATTTTATTGAAAAGTCCTTGATAAATGCTAATGATATTAGTAGCAAATGATCCCCATACATCCAAATATTTTGCAAGGCATTGCACCACACAGTCAATGTGTGACATCATTTTGTTCATAACAAACATTCCAATCATGGGTTGTTAAAAGTGCCCCTGTGGGGTGCAAAAGAATTAATTTGAATGTGATGCAAGTTTCACTATTTGAAAAATTATTAAAACACTGCAATGCTCCACAATTCCTAACTTACCAACTGATCCGCACAAAGGTTCCAGATCAAGCATCTGCTGGCCTACAGTTATGTGACTATGACATGCCTGATACATTAACCAATGAAGCTTTGCATGACCATGTCGTCTAACTTATAAACTAAAATGTAATTTAAAAGTAGTTTGATTAATAAATATGCCTATATGCATACTATAACTTATAAGTATAGGCCTTCCCCTCTTTTATGACATTTGTTAATATAACAGATAGTTGTCATAGGGAGTGAAGCCATATCAAGTGTTTCTGTGTGTCATTGTCAACCTTGACTGGATAAACCACATGGTAGCTCAGTAGCATGCGTTCTTTGAAATCAGTTCATTGTGCCATACTTGAAAGTTCCTCATTTATCGACTTAAAATAACAAAGGAAGCCTGATGTGTAATCCTTTGGCAGTCTTTTTGTATGTGGAGTGTTTTTGTAGACATGACTTCTCACATTTTAATTTCCCTGAAAATTAATCGATAGAGATACAAAGATTTTGGGGAAACTAACTCAAGTATTGTAATTTTGTTAAAAAAATTATGAAATACATAAAATTTGGACTTTTGAAATTACCTTTGGGTCAATTTTCAATCAGGCTCTTAGCCAGAAATAATTTTTTGTTAGTTTGAAATAATCAAAGGTGTACTTTTTAGTACACAAACGGCTTGCGTGGAAGTCTTTCATGTCAGTAAGATTATTATTGGTCAGTTTAGTGTTTCTCTGTGACAGACCAAAATTAAATAAATAAATAAATATACTTATATATATATTTCATAAATGTGCTTTATGTATAAAATGTATAGATACATATTTGCTGATCCCAGATGCAATTTGTTTAGTGTGGCGTGAAACTAGCGTATTTCAGGTTAGACAAGAGTTTTGTTTATAGTCTTTTGTAATTACGTATATATTCACCAAATACAAACTGTTTGAGACCTGTCTTACCAGTTAGCAATGCAAAGGTCACCCCCAAGTCTGACTGCTTCAACAAGGCTTGGTCCAACTCACTATTGCTAAATTCGTTTTTGCAACTATGTGATCATACAGAATATACACAGCTCAAAAAGCCAGTTCGTTAATTTCTGGATGTTTCCATACATTTGGAGCAATTCTAGCCAATTTTTTTAACTCTTGTATTCATGTTATGCTCATTGGTTAGAATTAGCATTGTGAAGTTGGTCAGCAATGCTGCTTTTCTTCTACGATTGTACCAAGTTATGTCAGTCTTCGTATATGTGCTGATGGGCTGCAGAGCCATTTTTCATGCACAAGTAAAGGTAAGCTGAAACATTCACACTATTGATTTTGCAATGTTAGCGATTAGCATCTATTCAGAGTGCTTTTATGTACTAAAAAAGATTCTTGAATAAAAACTATAATTGATCATAATTGTAATTAATATATTATTTTAATGGTTAATTTTTTTTAAACATTGTCGCATGAACTGTATTGTGGAATAACGTTTCCGTTGGAAAAGCGATCGCCTATGTCTTACTAAATGTGTTAAGGTAATTAGATTATTTAATCCGTATTCATCCTGCTACAGCATTCTAGCATGCGACATTATTATTTGAACATACCTTATGCAAATAGGTAGCGGTTTCTGTGCCATTCATTACATTATATTGAAGCCTGGTGATAATCTGAGCAAAATGTGTATTATCGAGGCAGGACAGTCAGACGGGTGTAATTTAGAATAATTAATTTATTGAATTCTAACTAAATATTGGCCTGGTGATAATGGAAATATAATGCAACTGCAAGAGGATGGGAATTAAAAATTACTTCTCAATTTAAAATATTCATTACTTTAACTAATTCTTACCACATGAAGTATCTTACCGTAACATAATTTTTCTTTGGTCCAAAATAAAAAAATGCACTATTGTTATATAGATTATAATTGACATAACTGATAACAAAGTTGAAAAAACTTGGTACCAAATGACAGTTTCACAGGATAATGATATTGGTTGTTTTCTCTGTTATAGACCTGCCCAGTACCCGGGTGATTCAGAAGGGTTCAGGGTATCCTATTCAAGGACAGTCTGTGACACTGACCTGTGACATCACAGACGGCAGACCTAGAGATGACATCAAGAAGGTGAAGTGGAAGAGAGGAGGACAAGATGTGACATCTTCTGGTGGCCGAGACTTGACCATTAGTTCACTTGACCATTCTAAAGACGATGGAAGCTACACTTGTGCTGCGGAGAATGCTGCTGGAATGGGGCGATTTGGCGTCGCACATCAGCTCGATGTTTTGTGTGAGTACAATTTGAACATAAGCATATATTATTTTTTGGTATTTGAAATACAACTGGGCCAGCTAGGTCACGGAAAATGTTCCCATTCCAATTTTTGATGAAAAAAAAATGTTCTAACATTCATTTCTACATGTTCCTGACAGAGGAACTATCCATGCATAAAATATGGCAATTCTGTGCATAACCAATAAACAAGTGATACAGCTTTTGTAAAAGAGCACATGTTTTGCAATTTTTCTGCATATGACGGACATCGTGTGCCAAATAATATTTCATTTGTAAGTCATACCATAAAATATAGTTCACATTATATTATGATAATTGTATCAACTGTAATATTGCTTCACTGCAAAAAAAGCATTAAAGGTGTATAGTGTATATTGACCGAACAGTGGCTTGCGTCGAATGTAGGTGCAATTTGCCTCAAATTAAAATGTTAGCATTGCATTATTAATGTCTTTGCACATTCTGCTGACAATTCCACTCGCCACCCTCTGCATCGCAACATCATAGATGTTTATATTTAAGTTTTGTACATTAAGGCTATCAATAGCTATATGGGCATATCTCGAGTTGGATATATTTATAACAACAGCGAAACGGACCATATAAACGTGACAGAAAAAATTGTCATTGTATTTTTCGCAACACAAAAAACTATCAGTTTTTTGCTACAATTCAATAATTGTTCACTGACACTGCACCAGTTATACATATTAGTGCATGATATAATATTATAGCATTCATTGTTAACAATACGCGTATGGACACAGCGAAACAAAAAGTTTTATTTTGATTCGTAACATTTAATGGGCAACCACAATAATAATAATAGAAACAGCACTAAGTGCACACGTCTACAGTGCAATTACCTTGGGTAACAAGTAGGTATTTCACTCATATTGCTATTGTATTGTTTCCAACCAGTTTGTCCTAAAAAGAAACGCTAATCTAATCTTCACCTATTTCGTGACGGACATCATGTAGAAGACACAAATGGAAACAACATGTGATAGTGAGAACACGACATGATGTCCAGAAAGAACTGAGCAGACAAGAAAAATAGATTATGAAAATGTAGACTGCAGGCAGCATCATTGATACAAAGAATATGGACGAATTACGTGACGGACATAATTGGATAAGGCATTTGCACGTTGTGACTCTTTGATCCTAATCAAGCGCAGTCTATGTCACGTGCGCTTAGATGGGTCTTCCTTGATCGGTGTCGCTATGTTAATATAACACTTTTGGGTGTGTTATACTGATCTTTGAAAACTGACTATCGGAAATATTTGACGTAATGTATGTTACCAGGCTCCGTGCTATTTACCTCGATTCTCCCTTTCTTTTTTGGACCGACACGTTTCCCCACGTATTAATTGTCTTAGTACTATGCCGCCACATATTCTCCAATTCCACAATGGATCACTACTGCCCTGTTGCTAGAAGCATGGTTTTATATGACGGCGGTATCATTGAAATTAGTATAAGTCATATCTGTGCAATTTGGAATGCAATGTCCTTGTCATTTTGCATTGATGATGTGATGCTGACTGTTGTGTTGTGAGTGAAGCGAGTACTTCTTCAACGTAGGACAGCCAATTGATGTTACCCGTAAAAAAACTTCTTGACAAAAACACGTTGCACATATGCAATTTCCCTTGCTCCGATGAAGAAACTGCATGTTCTGCATGGACTACATATTTGGCGCTGTGCTTCAAACCTTGACACATATTCACCTGCTTGTGTTACTGCGTCAGGTAACTGTAGGATAGATGCTTCAGGTTGGTATTCTTTCAACAGTTGAGCACTTTGAGAATTCGTTCAGCATTTGTTATTACTTTTGTTATGTTATGTCAACATTAGAAGTTGATCGTATCGTTGAACTGCCAATGTCACCATTACTCTTTTCCCATGTCCTGCCTCGAACTAAATCCATGAAGCTCCAATGAAGCAATGAAGAGCTTGTTGTTTTAGGATATGGTATTAATCATGCGAATGTTCTTGTATTGTGTCGGAGAGAAATCGTGCAAATAGCAAATGAATGCAAGCCCACCGATTCCCTCTAAGTTGTAACTGTCATGTATTCAAAAATGGCAATAAAGATAGACTTGCAGTAAATGATAACATGTCTGCGAATATTATAAATCTGGTCAACACCGAGCTTTGGATCAGGATATGTTGTTGTTGCTTGGGTGTATGAATAATTTCGTGGATCATCCTTATTTTTTTTATTTTAATATAACAAATGCACAGTAAACATGATGTCCACTATTGGCCAATAAAAGCAGTTCTATCATGTACAGCATTAGTGTCAAATGTCTCTACTCATGTGCTCCAACCAGGGCAGCAGTGGCTGGGTGCTGTTGGCAAGCAGCTGTGGTGTGTTGAGGCACTGGTACTACTTTAATTACAACTGTATGTGTAAGCACCTCTGTATAACAATTAATGTTCTTCATCCCATGGAGCCACATAATCTACTGACACCCCTTTGGACTATGTGCAAGTGGAGTCCTACTGTGCAAGTGGCTTGTGCCTGTAGCTGCTAGTTGCAATTAAATTTGAACAAGTGTAGATAGGATAGTGCAATTGAAGGGTGTCTGACAGGAAAGAGATGCAGCATAGATTGAGGACCTCATAGGAAATAAAACCTTATGAAGAAAATTAGGCTCAGATCATGTTATTTAAATTCTAATTCAACTTACTCAAAATGTGTCAATTGCAATTCAAATTCTGCTTATTTGAAATATTTCAATTCCAATTAAGATTTGACTTAACTTGAATTAACCTAGGCCAACTTGACCCCTTGTTGTCCTCCTGCATGTCACATCCCAATTTTGTCCTATCTAAAGCACATCGCTCTGCTGTTAACAGCGGAGTCCAGTGTCATGTTTTATTTGGTTGTTCCACCTTTTTCATGGTCTTCCTCTTTTTCTTTGTCCAATTAAGGTATTGAATAATTTCAATTCATTTTTGAATTTACCCAAGTCCTGCTACTGAAATAGTATTTTAAAATGTCAGTGTCCTCAGTTATACCTGTGAATGAATTTGTGAAAAATATGTAAGAGTAAGTTTGTGTGTACAATCAGGATGGATTCCTTAATTTAACAAAATGCATTACTTGTGCTCCATATGAATTTTTCGAAAAAGACAAAATCACTGCATTCAATTTGTGTTCAAACTGAGTTGTTTAAAATGACAAAGTCCCTGCTTTTAACTTCTTTTCAACGTGGATGAATGTCTGAAAATGACAAAGTCCCTGCTTTCAACCTGTGTTCAACTGCAATGAATTCTTGAAAATAACTAAGTCTCTGCTTTCAATTTGCGTTTAACTGTTGTTGAAGGCTAAGTCATCGGTTTCAACTTGCATTCAACAGCAGTTGAAGTCTAAGTCCTCGCTTTCAACTTGCATTCAACTGCTGTTCAAGTCTACGTGCCCGCTTTCAACTTGCGTTCAACTGTTGAGCGCAGGTTGACCAGCAATTGAAACCAACTTTCAACAGTTTAAATTCAGCTATTCATACAGAATCAGTTGAATTTCAACTAAAACTCAATTGAGTTTCAACTGAGTTTAAACTATAAAAAAATTGTTTGGGAAACCACGTATTGGTGAATTGCGCCTCTAACACAGATGGTTTTCTTACATTTGATGACGAAAAATGATTTGTGGTCATTGTCTGAAGCAGACTGAACATTACACACAATTCCAGTGATCTGTCACAACAGTCTTTGAAACTTTGTGTATGTAAACTTAATGCCCTTGTCAAGTAATCTGCCAAATATGAAGTCAGATGTTGGATACGTCAATGTTGGTGTGTGGTGATCAGACAGCTCGGTATATAATATACATTGCAGGATTCAGCATTTGCAATGTTCAAATGGCAGTAATTAAAAAAACTAAAAATACGTCCTGTCATATTATCATGTTCAGTGTCATATTTGTTAGATAAGATTAATATATTTATGGTGACATCAACAAGTATTAAATTCAATTTTTGCTATTTTATGCACAGTGATCATACCTGAAATTGTCAGTTGATTATAAGTATTTGTCTGTGAATTTCAGGAACAGTCTGCTTGTTTTGCACTGTTACTAAAATACTCCCATGTTTTTGAGAGACCAACTGACTAGGTTAACCATAACGTAGGATTAACCTACGCATTGTATTGATTAATCATAAACTTTATGGGTTGGACTAGTACTTACTTACTTTCTTATGTTCACTTATCGTGGTGTCATGATGACTTCTTTCCAATGGATATTAATGTTGTGTATTCCATGGCATGTTGTAGATTGAGCCCAATTGAACAATATGTAATTGTCAATGTCTTCTTGAAGAGTAGCATTAACTAACTTCTCCTAGTTCTTCTCAAGTTACACTTTCCTCGCAACTTTTCCCAGGAAGTTATTGAAATAACACACTATGTATAATGAGCATGCATTTATTCAAACAAATAGTAGTATTGTTTATTACAGTTCCACCGGAAACACCAACACATTTTGACATACTCAACAACTCCACGTCAGTCGCCCTAACCCTCCAATGGCAACCTGGATCCAGTGACAGTCACCCTCCGCAGGTATTCACCATACAGTACACGGCAGTTACCCAGCCGAACTTGGTTTATGGGAGGATAGTCTCTGCTGATGGGAGCAAACAGCAGCAAGTGACCATTGTTGGACTGGAGCCTGAGACGTTGTACATGTTCACGTTGTTTGCACGCAGCGACACCACGGATGTCATCAGAAGTGGTGTAGCTACAGCGTCAGGACGAACAACAGGTAGGATATGAATAATGATCGATAGAAGACACCTCATATGACGGTAGCTTATAGACAAAGTAGAATACATAATATCCTCATTATGTTTTACCACTGTTTGAATTTAAAACATGAAATATGTTGTTACATATTTTTCAATATGCAAGAGCATAGCATTAATCGAATATATATATTCTGAGGGTCACAATGACATGGACATTACAAAACTTTAACTAAGTACTTTTTAGGGATTTCCAGTAATGTCACATGTATATATTTTATTTGTTTTTAGTGAGAATTGAAACGTAACTGCAAGTTGATATATATATATATATATATGTATATATATATATATATATGCAACTAGTACACAATTGCATACTTAGGGTGATCTTAATTGGCCAAATGTGTTATTAAAGCATCACCAGAAATCGATATAGGAGCAACTGACGTTCAGGCAGATCACATGACTGTCACATGGACGAATAATAGAGCGAGTTCCCGACACAAAATATCCACGTCTGCAGTCGCATCGGTCGTTATTCACTACCAGAGGAACGGTGGAGAGGGGCGCCGTTACCCACCAGAGGGCAGTGTTGATGCCACACAAGAAACGGCAGTCATCTCTGGACAGTTTGATACCGAGGCAATTTATCAGGTTTGGCTTGACGTGTATGAAGGTCAGCTGACGTTTCCATCCAAGATAGGGCAACGAATAGTAGCTACAGCTACATTAGAGAAAGGTACGACGATCATATATCAAATTAGCTTACATTTAGAATAAAAAATAATACACCCACACACAGACATAAACATTTTTTAGATTATTGATTAATTTTGTTTATATTTACAAAGCCCCTGAATGGATGCTTTGGTCATAGTTGATTTTTAATTATCAGAAACAATAGCTACCTTGCGCAGAAAATAACACATATTTTGGAAGATTAGTTTCCTCCCTACGTTCTCGCCGGTCATTTACTCCGATGACGTTTCCGCCAACCTGCTCATGATGTCAATATTATCGATTCTGGAATATTTGTGCTTCTGATTTCCTGAATATTTTTCCAGTCAGGAAGTTGTATGTTGTCTAAGGAAAACTGTATGTGAATAGTTTGACGAATGATACACTTTAGATACATTGCCCTGTTTGCCGTGTAATGTCTTGTAGATTTACTCCTGTAACAAATTATATCAAATTAGTTTTCTTTGTTGTGTTGAACACTCTGTATGTTTCTTTGAAAAGTGTAGTGCATATAGTATGTATATTGTTCACGTTGTAGGAGGCAGTTGCAGCACAGTTACGATTATTGCAGCTGTTTTGGGCAGTCTGCTCGTTGTTTGTATATTTGGTCTGGTGTTTGGCATCATCTGGCGAACAAGACAGCAATCACGATTCAGTGGTACACCGTCTTTGACATTCATAAATTGATTTTCTATAAGTAACTACCAGTATTAGTTATGATGCCTGAACAATTATGCAGGAAGTACATACAACACTATTTGTTTGGTACACTTAATTATCTGAACTATTATCTGATTTCGTATTTTGTTAACAAAATAACTCACGGAGACTGTACAGAATTGTTTAGAATTGGAGAAAACATATATATATGTATATATATATATATACATATATATTTGTATGTTGTATGTTTAGTATTAAAATGTACACCAGCAGAAGGATGCTGAATGGGCATTGGAAGTATCCCACCTAATTGTCGCAATGTTTGTTTTCTGAGTTCAGAGACGAAATGTTACTTAACTCTTGTTGCTGCTGTTTCAGAGGATGCTGACCACATCAGGTATGCTATCTGATGAAAGTCAGTTCTTCGTTTTCATATGTTCGGTTAATCATTGATATAACCTTTGTTATAAATGATGTGTTAATTGTGAAAACAATAGTATTACAAGTAATACAAGATTTAAGCGTGCCTATTCAATATATATATATACGGCTGTATATATATATATATAAGTCTATATACCGCATTACCTGTACATTCACTGCCAAAAATCACCGCATTGCCTGTACATTTATATTACCTGTACATATACGTGTACAGGCAATATTTTAACCTTCCACACACATTTCTGTGGTGCAGATACTGACTTTTTGTTAGTCACATACATTAAGTGCGTGTTATTTTGGGGAATTCTGCAGTTTATTGTGTGTTGTAGCATACAATTTTATATTTACACGAACTGGAAATTTGTGAGCGTATACTTTTTGTGTCGAACATTGCCTGTACATATGCGTTTATCATATATCGAGTGTATATTTGAGATTAGATCGCATGGTTTGCAAACTACTACTATCAATGAAACGTTGCGCGAATAAAACAGAGAATATTACGTATTTTGTGTTTTGGTTAAAAATTACCGCGTCCAGAGTGTCGTTTGTGTATATTTCATACGCGAATTGTGCGCATGCGTCAGAATCTAGGTCACGCGTGAGGAAAATGGCGCAAGCGTCTTGCTGTCAAAGCTCTCACTTCAAATATTGATTTAGCTTTATCGTGGATGATTCTCTGTAGAATTTGACCAAACTACTATAGACAGATAGCAAAAATGGTAGCGCGACAGAATATGCACCCGAGCGAAGAAGTAGAGTTGAGAAAGTTGCGGATTTTATCAAAGAAGTGGCGCGTGCCGAGAAAACCACCCACACCACAGACACAGAGTGACAGACGTCACAGTGGCACAGATACAGCTTGTAATTTACATACTAGACTCGAGTGTCAAGTTCGTGCATAGCGAAATTCCGTAACAATGCGGTATTGTGGCAGTTTTACGAAATTTTCCGATGCACGAACTAGCGGCACTAGTATACGTTGTTTAAAATACAACACTCGCGACACTGACATTCGGCATATATATTGTGTTTAACTTTATGAAAGGATGTGTGAAATGTTGACGCTGCAGAGGCATCTTTTTGGAAACATTTTCGCTGTACCTTGTACGGAGTATGGTGTTGGATATTGTATGAATTGAAATATTTCACTTGTTCTGAATATCATGTAAATTAGAACAATTTAAATAAGTAATCCCTGTTAGGAATAATAGCTGCTTTGACTTTGTTCAAAATGTAGTTATAGTACTATTGAGTATTGTCTATTAAATTGACTTTAAGATATATTAATCCTGCATCGTCATCGAACTTTTTTATCAAGTCTAATTCAAGGTGATAAAATCAATTAAAACATTGTGTTATTTGTAATTAACTGAACTGTGTGATGTCTCCAAGTCCAAAACAATGGTGTGTCTGGTAAATTAATTTTTTGGACTTCTGAATGTTCAAAGCATTAAGTTGGATTCTGGAAAACAAACGGCAGTGCTTAGTTAGTACATTAACTGTACATGTAGATTGCTTCCTCTATTTATGCCTCTCTCGTGTTTTAGGTAAGGCCGATGATTGTAACATCCCTCCGAGCAAAAGGCAAAGAAGGCATCTAGTGTGCTATCTGAACTTATTGAGACCTGCTTATAGTATGGAATATTTTTTAAATGTACATTTTGTTTTTTTTATTTTTATGTTAATATCAGTGTTCAAGATTACTGCTGGTCAAACTAATAAATAGCATATAAAAGGAAGGTGGCTCCTTTGATAGCGACTACGTGTTAGCTTAAAAGCTGACGTGTCAAATATTGGTCACTATTCATGCTATATTTAAAGTGTTTGATTATTGTAAAAAATACAATTTATGCTTCTTTGAGTAGATACAATTTTTATTTCTGAAAAATTAAATGGCTAACTTACATAGCCTCAATAAACATTTACCCAGACAGGTTGGCTGTTGTCATCTTACCCACATGAGGGATCATCTTCATAATTATTTTAATGTTCTCTAATTTTAGAGCAATTCAGAGTTCAAATTTTACAGAAAGCCAGTAAGCCGGGTAAGATGACAACAGCCAACCTGTCTGGGTAACTGTTTATTGAGGCCATGTAAGTTAACCGTTTAATTTATCAATTTTTTTGAAATGATGGACTGCATTTAAGTGATTATGTATATATATATGCTACTTCATAAAATCTAACATAGACATTTATTGGGAAACGTTAAACTTAGGTCGAAGATGAAGGTCCGGTCGCTTGTGCAAGCTGACATGATTTATTCCTGTTGTATTTGTAGTGTTTAATTTATCACTTTAATTATTAGTAATATTGGTTTTTATTTATGTAATTTATCATGAAAATGTTCCATGTTATATTTTGAATCACATATATTTTAACATGATTATCCATAGCTGAGTTTGCCAAAACAATTTTTTGTTCGCAACATCTGCAGAGCTCTCCCTTCACCATTCACTAGACTTCACCGCTCATCAACATTAAGACCAAAATTGACGGACAAACTATAGCTATACTAGTTCAAAGGCCACAGTCCACAACAACTAACTGTCATTGTGAGTTTAGCAGTTGGGTTTTGGCGACTCTTGTGAGGGCCTAACCTTCTCTGTATAAGTTGTGTTGTCTCACTCAAGGCATGCTCATCTGAATCAATGAATGACTGTCAGTTGTCACTGTTACTGGCAGTGATGACTGTTGTCTGTAGTCAAAGCATAGACTGTAGTCTACTCTAGTAGAGGGTTGTTGGGCAGATTCGTATCCATAAGCCATAGGTAAAGCCGCAGCGTGGGGCCGTGGGCGTAGAGGGCAAAGATAAAGACGGCGTGAAAACACAAAATCTCGGCTAGGCCTACTCTTTACTTTACCCCTCATAGACATACAAACATAATCCTAATAATATCATCCATGCTCATGCCCTGATCCATGACTGACCAGGCATGACTAATGTTCAAGCCATGGACATGCCCCATCCCCTTATGGCTATGTGGCTCATATCCGTAGGCAGCTATCTGTATACATTGTACTGTATTTTTTTAAATTTGCCCTTTCCTCTAAAGTTGGCAAAGAAATTGCCATGACAGGTCTATGGCTATATCATACAGAAGTTACCTTTCTTGTGAAACCTAGGCCTGTGTCCTATTTGTATGGCTATTGGACATGCCTGCATGATTTATACTAACTATAGTCTTATACACGACACCATGTGATACAGACAGTAGATATATTATGTTTAGAGAATAGTCATAACTTTGGGCACAGGACTATTGGCATAAGAAATCTCTAGCCTGTCTTAGGCTGCTTTTTCTTATGTTCCAACATTATTCTTAAAGTAAGTTAGCTTGCAATATAATTAATATCAGCTGCAGGAATGTATAACTAGTATGAATGTGTTTATATATTGGTAGATAAGCTCCTGTAGCATAACTAATATACTTTTTTCTGAAGTATCATTGAGTTATAGAATTATTATTTGTGTACACACATGAAAAAACAAATGTGTTGAGATACAGGGGGTCATTATACTAATGTAGGAACGACCCTACATATGAACCTGTACATTATATGAAACTTGACTTAAAAGCAAACTGTATCTTTTTCAATTCTCAATATATTTTGCAATTGACAATCTTGTTTTATTGCAGCTGAAGGAAAGTCCTGCTAAAAGAAAACAAAATGCTCTGGTAAATTACAATTTACTCTACAGATTCAGTGCCATGGCCGGTATCTGGACAAATGATATATTAACTGTACATTAATACAGACAATGGCAAGACAAATTTATTATGTTTTGTAAATAGTTCCCACCTCAAAATATCTACTTATATGAATTAAAGAAAATTATGTTCACTAATTTTATTTTGTTGCAGGATTTGTGCAATAATTTAACAAGATTTTAACAAGATTTAACAAGATTGCCATCCAGAGAATTAACTCTAGATGGCAGGTGGACAAGGAAGCCCTTTGGCTTATCGAGAGTCCAACCCTTTTATCTACATATATCCAACCCTTCTGAGGTATGTGTCGATTTTATTTTTAAACATATTCACACTACTAGCACCCACACAATCATCAGATAATCTGTTCCATTCATTCACAGTC
>JAHLWY010000286.1:0-50396 GCA_020002185.1 Paraescarpia echinospica
CACAGGACTTTTTGTCATTCGCTAGAACATATCCAGATTGACAGAAACACGAATACAATATGTTGTTTGAAAACATGTCCCGTTTGCAACCGTACGAGCAGCTCAGTTTATTGCATTCCTTTTCCATGTCGTCGTTGCCTGCAATAATATTTTATTATGATTACATAGGTGTGAGTAATGTCGTACTAACCTTGCAGCGATCATAGGAAACCGAATACGTCCTGTAACGTTACCATTAATGTGCAGATCGTGTATTTTGAGACGAATCTGGAGATACTTGAAACATGATATATCAGATTATTTTTGTAGCTATAGGAAATGTCTATGCACTACCTAGTTAAATTATTGGAATACAATACACATAACAAATCGGAGAACATGTTTATTATATCGTAATGCAATACTGGAAACAAGTATTAATTCGGTTGTGCACACTTATAATTGCCATGTTTAAAAAAGATGAACGTCTGAGCAATATGGAACGTGCGAGTGACTTGAACACCAGGTAGAAAACATAGGAAGAGTGTTCATGCAGACAAAGAAAGTGATGAATACAGGATACAACATGATACAGTTTTAAGAGATTATCATATCGAAATGTCGAGTCGCTTTGAGCACTAGGGAAGAAACCAGGTTAAGAACTTATAGACCTATATATCACAACCATGGAAAGGACGTCAATAGTGGAATAGATTATGGACAGTGATTCCTTTAACACGATTTAATAAAACGCCAAGTAGATAAGGAACCTTCGACTTAAGTTGACTGACTCGTCAATATCAGTGAATAATTTTGTCACGCGGGATTGTTCAAATCGGTATTTTTTTTACGCAGTCAATTTGACATTTCTTTCCGTGACTTTTTGATAATTGTCGGCGAGCTTTATCTGAAAACCACTATACAGTGGCACAGTAGTCATTCTCTGTAGTACTGTATCTCACGTATATATGTACAACGATCATATAAAAAGCCCTTTTGGCCTTAGTAGGGTCCCCACACCAGTGAGTGACAACTCTGCGCAGAATGCCTATGTATCACCACCTAGTGCGATTGTCCGTTGAAATTCGCTGATAGCAATCGAAACTTCCCTGGAGACAATATAAATTGACTGCTAAATAGGTCAAACATTAATACCGAATATAGCATATCAGCATATTTTGATCGGCACGTCACCCGCCCTATTGAGATATTTGTCAACTTTGTTTTTAAACACATACACGCGCTCAGCTGGTGATCATTCTCTGGCGAAGACACGATCACAACACTGGATTAGTTAGCTACATATTGCTTCGCTAAACCGATGGCTAGCTAGGTATGCATAGCTTTATTTATTTCGGCCTGTAGTACTATATATGTCTGCCTGAATACTTGAACCAACGACACGTGACTTACTGATGTTGCAGGTCTTGTCATCCGTATTCAGTGTGTAGCCGTCGTAGCAGGAACACACAAAGCTACCATTTCTGTTCTCACAAACCTGTTCGCAATTCGCCGTCCCCTCCTTACACTCGTCGATATCTACAAAGCATAGTACACATAGAGCGCCCATCATGAACAGATACTTCATTTTAGTTTATTGGGTGAATTCGAAGTAGTTGCTAAATAGTTGTTTATAATTAAATATTGATGTAATGTGGAATAATACAGCACTACCTACCAGTACAGTTCTTGTTGTTTTCCATCAATCGATACCCATTTTTGCAAGTACACGCGAAGCCAACCTCTTTGTCAACACAAATCTGTTCGCAGTCGTGTCTTGGTTTGGCAGGGTCGCATTCGTTAATCGCTAAAGAAAAGACCATATTATATTTTATATGGGAAAAACTAATACAAAAATATATTTTAGTAATTGTCTGGCAACAACGTATGTTTATTTACGGTAACACGTAAGTTATGTGCCATGCTGCTAATTACAACGGAACATATCCCGTGGAGTGTATAACCAATAATAGGAAGTATATATTTGTCCCAAAAGCAAAACAAAACCAAAATAATTTCAATACAGCATACCATACAGTATCCAAAACTGAGGTAAAAGATAAGCAAACCGATACCAACGTATTTCACAGTATGAAAACAACAGTTACTGTAACAAAAGAGTCGTGAGTTGAAATTGGAAGTGAAATGGGATCAATGAAATAGGATTAATGACTGAATGATAAGGACAGAAAATTTGCGTTGGATATGGGGCATATCAGAGTTATGTATTGTACGCTAATTGCCTTAAAATGGATAGTCGATTGTATTTTATTTATACGTAGGACACACTTACCAAGACATGTTTCTTCGTTAGCTTCTGTTCCTGGTGGGCACTCGCTGCAAGTGTACGACTTGCCCGTGGAGACTTCTTCTTCCGGAGTGATGTCAGTGCAGTTCGTGCCAGCAGTACACGGGTTGTCTTGACATCCGTCCAAGTCCAACTCGCAGTGGTCACCTGACGGGATACATTAAGAGATAACGTGTGTGTAGGCGTGAGTGTATATGCGTACGCGCGTGCGCGTTTGCATGCACGACTTTTAATATTGCCCCTATAAATAAAAATATTAGATTGACTGCAGTGCCATACCTTCCCATCCGATGGAGCAGTTGCACTGGACGATCCTGAATGCCTGTTTCAGCTCGTAGCCGTCAGCGAGCAGGTCAAACAGACACTCTCCGTGGCGGAAACAGTTGCACAGGTTTATGGAAACATCCGCGGCAGCCACTCCTCCCTTTCCGTCATTAGCCGAAAATCTGTATGCAGGCAACCGCGTGATACGTTAGTGCATCAAGCGCTACATGTGTGCAATACACCATATTAAACAACATGCGGGCCATTGCAACAAGAACGTACTTGTTGAAACATATACTATCCTCTCTAATAAATGTAAAAAGTCCTGTAGAAACGAACATAGCATTAATTAAATTATATACTGGTGCCACGAACTACACATGATAAACCTTGATTGATACATACGATATGTTCACAAAGGACATTTTGGTGGGAGTCCACGTGTATTTGCCATTCTGGAAGCAGTTTTCTTCCGGACCTTCCGGACAGTCGGTTTCCAGTTTGATCGTGACGTCGTCATCGTCTGAGTCGAAAGTGGTCACTGTTAGTATGTTTTCTTGTCCTACCGTAACATTGAATGTCTTGTCAACGGTTATGTTAGGACTCGCGTTGGCTGAAAATGAAAGACTATATTAATGTGTGAAATTCATAGAGAATCACATAACTATTATAATACGTAGCAACGTACTCATTACGGCTGCCAAAATGTAAAGTCGTGTTTGTGACTATGAACCCTCCAACAGATTTGGTACAAATTGAAATATGAAGAGTAGGCTTTTCAACAAGACATGTACGGAAATACATTTGAAATTTCCGTATATGTTTTGTTGACGAGCTTTGTTTTCATATTTCAACTTATTACACAGTCTGATGCAGTGCATTAATAATTTTCATTATATTTCGCTAACTATTTCAAAGAGAAATGTATTATATGTTTATCGCTACAACAAAACATAGGTTACAACGTCTCATCACTTTACGGTAGATAGGATAGGAATAACAACGTCAACCCGTCACATAAAGCGATATTTCATAATTCCTATTATTAGAATAGGTTTGAACATGAAACTTTTATTTGCTTGGTACAGAAGACCAACAACAGCTCATGATAACATAAATATAACACTAATGTTATTTCCCGGGTATCTAACGGCGACTAAACACGTGCCATCCTTTATGTTTGGCAGCAGATAAGTGGATGTTTGCAGGAAATATTATTCTATCTTACAATCTTTGATACTAATTTGTAAACAAATATAGAAAATGCATACACAATGTTGCTGCAATAGCCTCGTTCTTGGAGTTTGTAGTCAATGACGCTGAAGCGGCTTCTTCTTTGCCTGGAAAGACACATGTCCTACATTTGTCTGGATTTACAATTATTAGTAATTATAGCAATCAATACAGTCGATTTTTCACCAAGACACATATTACCATATATCCACTAATGCTGCAACATATTCCACAAAGCGTTGTTTTAATCTATCATACTGCACATGGAGACAGTGTGGTGGTAGAGCCCACCTGTGACAGCGAAGTCAAACAGACACTCTTTGTTGCCTTTGCATATGTTTTCAGCCTTTGCTCGCTGTTCAGTAGGCATCGCTTTCAGCACGTCCTCAAGGAAGAGAGGCTTGAACTCGGTGCGAGCGAAGGTGGAGTAACTCTCTCCCGGCGCATAATAGAACAGCGAGTCAACTTTGAGAATTCTCCCTGGACAAAAACAGTGCGTGGATAAAAGTTAATGCGTGAATATAATGTTTGCGTACGAGAAATGGCTGAATATTAAATAGTAGTGGCTAAAAATGCGCAGGAAAACAAACGGCCAGTGTGCAATAATGATTTAACACAGAGAACGACGGCTATGTTAGGAACACAAGCCACCGCACCGACATTTGATAAATGCTGATTGTATATTTGTGTTGCTTGAAATAAAGCAATATGTTATTATGATTTTAATATTTGATGCAGACAAATCACAAACACCCTATACCAAATATGTCAAAGTATAATTAAAATTGTTTGCGGCATAGTTGTACATTTGTCAAAAGGTCGTAATCTTAACTCAACTTTGGAGAAAGCTCTTAATACTGTTTCGGACGTCTGGCATTTTCGATCACTGCACGGTCATTCACATACATATATGCGGACCTGGTAATGCACAGTATTGGATGCATGTGAACGAGAATAATGTTAACATGAACAAGTGCGACAGACTGTGCAGTATAAAGCGATGTGGGTGTTAATAAAGACTGGACACAACACTTTATCACATAATACCTATTGTAATTACTGACGTAAAGTAAAATGTTTTGCGTACATGGTTCACCAAATTTTTTGAATATCGTCTTCTCCGATGAGCTGTTTGACAGCGGCACTGCGTTCTCCCCGGGCGGCAGGAGGTCGTCAGTCGAGTCACCATTGAACACTCCCATCAGGCCTTTCGTGTGGTTCTTGAACTTGTCCGAGGCTCCGACCGTGATGTCAAGCTGCTGTGCACTCATGCCAATTGTTAGGGAGAATCCTACATTGAACATTTTTGAATATAAACAAAACTGCCTTAAATCACCTCTGTTCTGGGTAAGTCAGCACGAGTTGGTTTACTCAAGTTACACATAACATGTTGTACACCGCACAAACATCACCATAATTTGTATATTGTGAATTGTAACTTTGTATTAATATTAGTGTTTCGGTGATCGTGTACGCCTGCATATGTCCTAAGTTCAATAATTATTTCTCTGGCTATGTATGCAACTTAATTCTTTGGTTACATTCATTATCAAAATGGTACTGTGTTTGTTGTCTTCTGTTACAGAGAAACTATTTATGCGTTTCTAGTTTTCGCCTACTGCATCAAGCATCGCTACAAATATCGATGGTATATTTTAGCATTGATGAATAAATAACTGTGTAGCTGTAACAAATACTGAATGACTTACTAGACTTGTACGCGACTTCTATTTCGGTAACATTTTTCTTTATTAGGGTAACGTTGTTAAATTCATTATCATCTTCCACGTTTGCTGCACTGAACCAATCCGTCACGTTGTCGGTTCCCACGAAAATTGTCAGACCTAAATAACAAGAATCAATGGTAGAATGAAGTCATACAAACTACTCACATAATAACATCTTTCTTTTCATTCATTCACGTAAAGGGCGATTTCACATATACATTATGGTTTTGCCACGAGCTGCACCTCTCAACTGTATTAAAACACTTCATAGTGTAGAAGGAATTATATGTCATTATCATACCATGGTCACAACATTGAGTATATAACCTTTGGATTATACATGACATTTACATAAACATTTTAGAGTGACTCAAAAATATACACTCTCATAGTTAAGAACACATCGGTCAATAAAAGAGTATATCACCAACGTACGTGACGAATTATCTATTTGTTTAGAAATACCTCCAGATCACTGATATGTAGTAACAATAACTCATACCATCCTGACTTGCTGTCATCTCAACGTGGACGGTGTCCGAGTCGACGTCTCTTGCAGCGAACGCGCTGAACACGGTCGCGTCTGTCTCTGTTCCGTTGACGTCGCGAGCCTTCGCCGTACGGCCCTGCAATGTGAAGTTGCCGTGTGTCGTCTCTATGAGTGTGTACTCGCCCAGGCCGTTGAAGGTGTACTGGAAGCCGTCCAGCGTGCGGATGTGTGGGTCACCGAAGAACCAACCTACGACAAAACGACCACAAGTCTTTACCTCAACATATGTTGCAAAGCATCGGACATCTCATAATACTTCTAAACAAATAAACTGATCACACCATTTTCACACCTTTATAATGTGATGACTGATCCAGTGCACATAAAGAGCTCACTTTAGAAAGTCCCCTGTAGAAAACGTGAGTACATAGATCTTTCTTTTCTATGTTATTTTCAACTAACAATCAACATGTGTTCATACACAAATTCCAAAAACTGGTAAACATGCTTAGATATATCTACTGACCTATCGATAAAGGAGTGTATCCGTAGCAGTGGTCCATCGGTCTGACGAAATAGAAGAGATCGCAGTTGTCGGTGAACTGGCAGCACCACTGTTTTGGCAGGACATCGTACTTTTGGTGTTGATTGATATAACGCGGATGGAATAAGAACGTCTGCCCTCCACGGCCATCCTCCGTGCTGATGAGGGAGCCGAAAATTGATCCCAATATGACTGATGTGTTCACGCGGAAAACCCTAAGCTACTTAACTTTAAACCGGTTTATGACGTACATTTGTTCGCAACATCACGGGTCCTGTCTACGATTATTTTAGGCTACATAATTTCCGTATACAACCGCATACGCTCTGTGTAAACCTTGTATACGTTAGCCGGAGGACGTTAACCGCTTGTTGACGTTAAGCTTGCTTTCTGGTACTGTCCCTAGGTCCGGCTATCAGTTGGCTACGTTATAAAAAAAACTGCTCAACTGTACACTATAATAAATGTTACGATTACATCGGGAAACCGTCAGATACCTATTCACAGTCGAAACAAGCCATCATCCGGACGGGTGTTTTTATTAAAATTGTATAATGCATACACATATGTGATGCCGGTGATATTGTATTGTACTTTATTTTTGTACTGCGACGACCACATTATTGCAGTGAAAACTGTCGATATAAATTGATCAATAAACAATACTTCACAATACACATAAACTACATAATACATGCACTGTGAATGCTATTTAAAAAGTGTACAACCAGTATAATAAATAGGTGATCTTCCAACACAAAATGAATGTAATTATACTTAAGCTCATTTTGAGACTAACATTTACGCCGACGAGTCTTTTCGGTAATTGTTTTGGTAGTTTAAGTGATGCTTAGAAATTATTTATAAATGAATACAATCAACACATATTTAAGGTGATACTACTTAATTAGTGTAATTGTAAAGTACTTGTTCATACTCTTTCACACTGTGCCAGGTAACAAGAAAATGATAGAGGGTGTATTGAAACCATCTTCATTGTGGAGGATAAAATATAATATATTATGACATATTAATATGAATTACACTATTATGTTATGTTATCCTGGTCGTCGTGGATATTAAAGGTCATCACCAACGTAAGATGGTATCACGATATGTACCTGTGTAGATATGCCTTCAGGAAGACGTTCATAGATGCACATTCTTTGAAAGTTGGTTTCGTAGTACTGCTTCCAGTCGAATTTCCAGCGGCCGTCCATCTTCGCGATCCGTATATCACACGGACATACCATCGTCATGTACCAATAGTGTCGTACGAGATCTATCTGATTAATTTCATTCGCATACCAGTTGTAACACTTCTGGTCGTAGTTGATCTCGTGACTTCCTGACGCCACGGGGAACATAAAACGGCCGCGTTCGCCTGCAGGTGACACAACTGTCAGTTAGCGGGCGTTATGTTGCATTCACATTGCAAAATAACACATCGTGTTAGGAAAGTGGAAACGAACAGTTGAGTTTGAACATGGAACACTCAACACATACACCAAAAATACAAATGCAGAAGCCACAAATTCATATGCTCACAAGCTCGCACACTCATGAACATACGCACCGCACGCACATAAAGTTCTCAGCATTTTACCATCGCTTCATGTTAGACACCAAGCAATCCTTGCTGATTTTTAGTCAGTCAACGCCGGCTGAATTGAGCACGCGTCTTAAGATAGCCAGCATTGGAGAAGCTGAGAGCTGTATAAGTGAGTTAACAAACCAGTGTTGCCCATCCGTTTGTGCATGCGGAAAGCCGTCCGTTTCATCGACGGCGCCAGTTGCAGCGATTCCTCTTTGGTGTATTTGTAAGAGAAGTAACCAATCATACTACGTCGCAACGAGAACTTGTTATCCCATCCCATGTCCTTGTAGATGAACATGACGAAGGTTTGATAGCGAGATGGGTCGTAGGCGACAACCAATTGGAAGGTGTTGGGCTGCAACAAAAACCGGCAATAACATGGTATTAGAAAACATAAATCGCTCGTGTACACATCATATGTATCTAAATCATAAAACGATATAATTTACAACATACAAACACTGCCCACCCACTCACCACTTTGTCGTCATCTGGCGAGTAGTACATGCGAGGGATCATTTTGCTCCAAGTGATCACCATCACCCACGTGACATCTGTTACTGACACACCGCCCCCGTCGATGACGTCATCTCTGGCATGATCGATGGCATGCTGGGGGAGAAAGACATGCACATTATTTCACAAGTACGTCGCAGTAAATTCTCGAGTCGATAAGCAGTGTAGAATATATTTAACTACGTGCGATCTTCTCCGCAAAGCTAATACCAATACATTATAATCATTTGACACTATAGTTGCCTTTCGTAAAAATGTCAAAATGTATTGATTTGAAATCGTATTGCACCCTAACCTTCAGCGGTTCCTTGCTCTAACGACAAATATGACTCTCGCTTGTCCCTGTTAACGGTTTTGCCCAATGATTCTTGTATGCTGCGCCTCTGAACTCAGATTTCTGGGGATATAAGCGCTGTAAAGGTGCATTATTATCATCATCGCCATCATCATAATCATCATCATCAAATACGTGACATGACAGACCTTCACGCGAGCTCTGTCGGTGGGCGTCGATCCGGGCTTTGTGATGTCATAGATGTGATAGTAGACGTCTCCATAGTGAGCATCGTTGTCCGTCCATAGTGGCGCCAGCATGGCAAAGCCTTGCTTCGTCGCAGTTTCACGTTTGGTTTGGCTGAGCATGTCTTTGCTGAGTCTGTCAGGGTAACGACTGTTGAAGTTCATTCCAAAGGTGACGTAACCGTTCGTGTAGATCTGAAGACAGCAGACACGCAAATTGAACCATGACACATTGGGTTGAGTTATATCCAGCTATCAATAATGTCAACTTGAAGTTGTGGTATAATTGCGAACATAATATATCCATATATATTACAATTATGATCCACTATTCGGATTGTGTTCTGCGTTTCTGAGATATACCAATAAACCTCAGATAATGTGTATCACAACAAAGGTTTAATCCTAAGAGTGAGGTTACCATTTGCAAACTGGCTTTCTATGTAGCTACGCTTAAAACCTTGAATGAACTCAACATTACTTAACAATTGTCTGAAAATATAGCCACTTTTCGAGAAAACACTAGTCTTATTTATTTGAAATAACATTCCTACCCTAAATCTTTGGCGGTACCTTGCTCTGATAGTGACTTTTGAGCATCCCGTTCATGATTTTGGCTAATGATTCTGGTTTGTTGCAAGTCTGAGCTTATGTTCGTGATGATATAAGTGCTATACATATATACTGAATATTTATCAATATTTACTAATACTAAATGACATACACCAACCAAAGCAATGATAACATGACCAGTTTGCTATTGTACCAGCATGTAATGTACCTTTATACGTTGGTGTTGTCCGTTGAAGATCTGGATCTTCGGGACACGAATGAAGTCTGATGAGCAACTGAAGCCGCAACTGAAGCCGCCGCTGATACTGTTATCGCCTTGGTTGTCACCGTGCTGGTAGTATTTGTACGTGATGGCTGCAAACAAGTCGTGATCACACAGTCCAGTAAGTCAACCATTCGGTCAATCGGTGATGATAGTATGCTTATTCCATGGGTTACAAGACTACGACTACGTTTTGGATAGTACGAATAATGACAACATATATGCATTTATAGAATATCTAAATGAGTAAAGCGTTATATATATATGTGTGTGTGTGTGTGTGTGTGTGTGTGTGTGTGTGTGTGTGTGTGTGTGTGTATGTGTGTGTGTGTGTGAGTGTGTACGTAGAAAAGTTAAAGCAGAGGACAAGGCTATATATTTGCATTTACTGATTTAATAATACACATTTTTCAAAATAAATATATTCACGTTCTTTCTGTCTGACAAACGTTGTTCATGAGAGATTGTAACCAGTATCGATTGCACTATTTAAATGTGTTGTACTGTCTCGAAGCTGACGACTTTGTGGTTATGAGATGAGAATTCTGCTTGAGGAATTAACAGTTAGTTTAAAATTTAAACAGTAAAACAAATGCGGTAAAACTAAAATAAAGTAGGGCAATGATATGAATAAGACGATTTCGTTCATTTAATCAGTTCATTAATCAGTTATTAAAACTGCCAGGGTTAATACTTGATTGGAATTCATAATGAAAATGCGGTATGCCCAATATAATATAAAACCACAGGGTAGCAAGTACGCAGTGCCAAATACTATAACATTTAATTTGTCAAATAACTGATTACGTTCTTGTATAAATTTATTAACGTTTTGAAAACATAAATAATATTAAATGTAGTTATACATGTAGATTTATTTACATAATCTTGCGATTACAAAGTTTAGGAAATAGTCGCCTGTACACACTTGAACTATAATACACTCACCATCTTGACAAACATCTCCTCTGTACAAATCCTCCAAACACGAACATACAAACTTATGCACTTGATCTTGACAAGTTCCCCCATTCTGACAAGGGCTGCTGGCGCATTCATCAACATCTGTATACAAAAACATAAATAGGACATACAATGTTGACGTATTGATGATGTGTAAGTGCTAAACAGTATACTGTTAAGACAATGACACTTAGATCACTGTTGCAAACAAATCATTGCGATCACAATAATGAGTTCAGACTTGTGACGTTTTTATTAACTTGAATGTTGTTGACAACCTTGGGTCTTTGTTATGTCGTTCCAGTCAATAGTTAGGTATTTTAATATTTGTGTTGAGCTCTAGGCTTAGGTGCTTCCGCATGTGATGTAGTATTGACCAAACCTGGAATTGCTACAAGGTTAGGATAACAGCAATGCCACTGGCAGTGACTCGTGATGTTTGCTAAGAATGCCACATTTACACAATTGATTTGTATTAGACACATAGTTTAGATGTAAGATTCATAAAACCAATCATACTTGTCTGACACATGTCGCCGGTGTAACCTTCCACGCACTTGCAGCTGTACGCGTTCACTTCATCGTTGCACGTAGCTCCATTCTCACATGCATTACCGATACAGTTGTCAATATCTGAAAAAGATCGCGTTTTCACGCGGAAATATGATACCAATGAAAGTAAATGTTGCTGATTAACATGACAACACATTATAGTACGACACAATTCAGATTGTTTCTTTTTATTGTTACACCCGAAACCTGCCTAAATAAAAGTATGAGGAGGAACATTCATTTTTCCTAGTTCATGCACTAAAACTTCAGTTTAGAATAAAACATATTAATGTACAGCTGTATTACATAGTTTCATATGTAACACTAAATAGAATAGTGGCAACATTTTCACTTCGGTTTTCTTGGCTTGTTGACATATGCTTGACTATTTGTTTAATAACAAATATCCTATGGGATACACAATGAGTTACTGAAGTCTCGACATTCATCTCGCACACCATCAACACAGTGTTTGAGACACACTCTCCACTCGATGCGGTGGGCAAAGGCATCCTGGTGGCATTACCGAAACCAAAGAAACAGCTTGGTCCTTTGTCCAAGCTCAGACCTGTTGTACTTCTCCCTTTGTCCAATCTCAGACTTATTGTACTTGGTCCTTTGACCAACCTCAGACCAGTTGTACTTCTCAACAGTATCCGCAAAATCCTATCCGCCGTGGTTCTCCACCGCATCCAAAACAAGGTCAACTTGTTCACCGGGCCGTACCAAAGCGGCTTCAAGCAGGGCCGCAGCTGTGCCGACATTGTATGGGCCCAGCGGGTGCTAGTGTCTGTCGTAATGTCCCGGCACAGGGATTTCCATAACGTGTCCCGCGCATTTGACACCATACAACGCCTCGGAATAATATACGTCTTCCATCTTGCTGGCGGTAGCGATGACGACCTCCGACTTGTACGCCTCCTCCTCGCTGGGACCCACTTGATGGTTCTTGTGGGATCTGCGCAGTCAGCTTAGTTCCAGACGACAATCGGCTCCCAACAAAGCGATAGCTTATCTCCTGTGCCGTTTACGTGCTGTCTTGTTGCAGCACTGGCCGCTGTCCGAAAAAACACAACTTGGCCTGACCCACCCATCTCGGCCCTAGGCATGCCACTAGAGCGGGAATATGCAGATGATGCGGACTTCCTAGATGAAGAACAAAAGTAACTAGTTGCAGTACTGACAACCGATTGCATTAAGCTCTCAAACTGGAACCTCTTTGTCAACGAGACGAAGACGGAACATGTACACTTATTCCTCAGTAACACCAACGAGACAGGTGATGTCGGTGCTATGCTGCGAGGAAATGAGCAGTGGAGATCCAGCAAGTCGCTAGGATCCCGGCTCTGCAGCGCAAAAGACGTGCAACATTGGTGCTTGCTGGGCAATATCGCATTCCAGTCGTTTTGGAAAATGTGGATGCGTGTGGTTATTGCCTTGGTAGTAGTACACAAATCAATTGAGCAGCATCACTTTTATATTGTCTCAATTCGTAAATAAGCCATGTTTATATTAAACGAATTAACATAACATTGTAATGCATGAATATCATTAAAGCGAGACGGTAGATATTGCCCCATCCAGTATGTGTCATGTTTATTCATTTTATAAATATATGTGGAAGCAAGTGATGATTTCTGGGCACACACATAACCTCACTTGTGATGTTGCGATTGTCTATTTTGTTAAACAAATTCACATGGAGATATAAATTATGGCATTCAATCAGTATTACATTTGAGTATGCCCTACTGTGACACCGACTGGCATTTATCTTGGTAATTGTGTGTTATATGTTATATTACCTTGTGGGTGCAATAATCGATATTCTTCCCAAACGAATTTGCCACTCTGTAACGTCACTAGTGCATTTGTTTCTTCAAAACAATAAGTGGCATACCATTGTAATGCCTTCCTTGATCAAGTGAAAGACAGTTGTATTTAATATTACTGCAGACCAGTCTTAGTAATTCCATGTAGGTATACGTTTTGATTTCCTGGCAAACACATTAATAATTGTAATTTTCTAGCGTTATTCGATTTGAATGCGTCCTAAGTCATTGTCATTTTACGACAGTTTGTTGTAGGTGCAAGTATTGATTTACTGGTCAAGGTAATATCCAAACTTTTAGAACAATGCACTCACAAAGTTATATTTTGGCCATAAAATATATGTTTGCTTTCATATGGCGTTGCTCAAGATAACTGAATTTTTTTATAATTTATATATTACCCCGGGTAATGGTGAAACATTTGGCATTTGATCTTATTTGTCAACGTTTTTCTTTTATATTTACTAAGACTGCTTGCATAGGTAATTCTCCTTGCGGCACTACATGCACACAAACACAGAATACGGTTTCCCGGACTTTTCATAAAGGTCGTTTGCTACGACGTGAATTTGTTTTTCGTGTTAACGCGAGTAACGTAAAACGTCCCCAGCTGATCGGGAGTCAAACTCAATGGCAGATAATACGAGTATCGTTATGGATAATCGACTGACGTCCATCCGACGTACGGTGGAAAGCCTAAATTAACCAACAGTGGATTTTTACTAAATATGTGGCGCAAACCGTCTAGGAGGAACACATTATCATACCCCCACACATACATGCATGTACACATATGCTAGATCGATGCTATTATGATCGCTCTAGTGTGTTTTAAAGGTGTTAATTGGATATAACATCATTAAAAACCCTTTTCCAAATATCACTACATCACATCTATCCCAAGCGGGATGCGGCAGTCTTGGACGCCATATTGAATTGTGTAGTAAGTTCAACGTGCAGCCTTTTTATTGAACCTTACATTTTGCCATAGCCAACTCCTAAAGCATTTTCGTTACTGCTGTGCAAATCTGATTTAATTTTGCCATTTAATACCAAGTGGAACCTTTGCAAGCACGTTTTTATTCTGTTCACGATAACAACTCATCCTTAATAAATATACAGTAACAATGTATTCGTGATAAATATTAAAAGCAATTATAAAAAAATATACAAATTAAATATTTCAAGATGTTTTCTTTATATTGTGCATTTTACATTAATCCATATTCAGACGATTCATGTTTTGGAATCGATACAGTTCATGAAGAATTGCCATTAACATTCTTCACAGGATTCAATTTCTCCAAGTTAGAAAACCAATTATGTGTAAATGTGATTTCCAATGCTTAGTCGTACCTGTCTGACACCTGTCGCCGGTGTAACCTTGCATGCACTTGCAGGAGTACGTGTTCACTTCATCGATACATGTAGCTCCATTCTCACATGGCTTAGCGTCACATTCATTGATATCTGGAAATATCACAACGCACGAGTATGATAACGATCACTGTACATTTAACAAGACAATAATTCAACAACAATGAGTGTTATTGTTATTATTATTAGTAGTATTAGTAATAGTAGTAGTAGTAGTAGTAGTAGTAGTAGTAGTAGTAGTAGTAGTAGTAGTAGTAGTAGTAGTAGTAGTTGATCTTAACAAATTCCCCCATTCTGACAAGGGCTGCTGGCGCACTCATCTATAGCTGTAGAAATAAATCATAAATAGGAAATACGATTGTGGCGTATTGATGACGTGTAAGTGCATATACTGTTACGACAATGACGCGTAAATCACTGTTGCATAAACAAATAATTGTGATTACAATAAAGAGTTCAGACTTATTTGGGTTGAGTTCCAGTCTTCGGTGCTTGCACATGTGATGTAATATTGACCAAACCCGGAATTGCAACAAGGTTAGGATAACAGCAATGCCACTGGCAGTGACTTGTGATGTTTGCTAAGAACACAAAACTTACACAATTGATTTGTATTAGATACATAGTTTAGATGTAATATTCATAAAACCAATCATACTTGTCTGACACATGTCGCCGGTATAACCTTCCACGCACTTGCAGCTGTACGCGTTCACTTCATTGATGCACGTAGCTCCATTCTCACATGCATTACCGATACAGTTGTCAATATCTGAGAAAGATGAAAAAGCGAGATAAAATAGTAATATGATACCGATGAATGTAAATGTTGCTGATTAACATGACAAAACATTATAGTATGACGCAATTTCGATTGTTATTTTTATTGGTACACCTGAATTCTGCATATTTCCGCATTTAGGTATGCACGATATATCTCGAAGCATGTGCGTTACGTTATTGTTTATACAGTGTTGCTGCAAACCACATTAGTCCATGAGTGTTCGTTACACTTACAATGAAACCTACACGTTCAACACAAAAGAACCAGATTATTGCATTACAGCTCCACCAGAATCCATTAAGAACCTAACCACATCATTCAATTTGGCGTTCGACAACTCTGGCAACCCATGGCTAATTAGCTGCAATTTCTTAACCACTTGAGCAAGAATGAAAATATTGGTGTCGAAACAACAGAAATATATGGAGTCATTAGTAATTGCTCGGCGTAATTGAATAAATGTTATTGTTACTATGTTACAAACCATAGCCTCAAATACACATTGATGCACACATATGCTGGCTCGATAATATTATGATTATTCAAGAGTGTTTTAATGGTGTTCATTGGGAAGAACAACGTTAAAACCCTATCCTAGATATCACTATGTCACATCTATCCCGAAAATACGATGATGCCGAATTGATGATGGGTCAGTGCCAAATCCTAAAACTATTAAAACAATACACTTATATTATAGTTGCATAAGAAAAGTACCACAAACTGGAAAGTTGTTGAAAATCTTGTGTCTTTGTTACGTCGTACCAATAGTTAGGTATTTTTATTTGGGTTGGGCTCTTGTGTTAGGTGCTTCCACATGTGTTGTAATATTGACCAAACGGGGAATTGCTACAACGTTAGAATAACAGCAATGACATAGGCAGTAACTCGTGACGTTTGCTAAGAAAGCCAAATTTACACAATTGATTTGTATTGGATACATAGTTTAGATGTAAGATTCATAAAACCAATCATACTTGTCTGACACATGTCGCCGGTGTAACCTTCCACGCACTTGCAGCTGTACGCGTTCACTTCATCGTTGCACGTAGCTCCGTTCTCACATGCATTACCGATACAGTTGTCAATATCTGAGAAAGATGAAAAAGCGAGATAAAATAGTAATATGATACCGATGAAAGTAAATGTTGCTGATTAACATAACAAAACATGATAGTATGACGCAATTCCGATTTTTACTTTTATTGGTACACCTGAATCCTGCATAATTCCACATTTAGGTATGCACGATATATATCGAAGCACGTGCATCACATTATTATATATACAATGTTGCTGCAAACGCAAACCACATTAGTCCATGTGTGATTGTTACACTTACAATGAAACCTACACGTTCAACACACAAAAAAACAGCTCCACCAGAATCCACCAAGACCCTATCCATATAATTCGATATGGCGTTCGACACCTCCGGCAACCCATGGCTAATTAGATGCAACTTCTTAACCTTCTTAACCACTTGAACAAGAATTAAAATACTGATGTTGAAACGACAGAAATACATGGAGTCATTGATCATTTATCGGCGTAACTGAATGAATGTTAGTGTTACTTCGTTACAAACCATAGCCCCACATGCACCTTGATGCATGGATATGATAGCTTGATAATACTTACAATGAAACCTACACGTTCAACACACAAAAAAACAGCTCCACCAGAATCCACCAAGACCCTATCCATATAATTCGATATGGCGTTCGACACCTCCGGCAACCCATGGCTAATTAGATGCAACTTCTTAACCTTCTTAACCACTTGAACAAGAATTAAAATACTGATGTTGAAACGACAGAAATACATGGAGTCATTGATAATTTATCGGCGTAACTGAATGAATGTTAGTGTTACTTCGTTACAAACCATAGCCCCACATGCACCTTGATGCATGGATATGATAGCTTGATAATAATATTATTATGATTACTCAAGAGTGTTGTAATGGTGTTCACTGGAAAGAATAACGTTAAAAACCCTATCTTAGATACCACTATATCACATATATCCCAAGCGCGCGCTAAATAGACGTTACATGTAATTAGCAATGTGTTGCCGCTGTCTCGGACGTCATCTTAAATAAGTTCAAGATTCGGCTTTTTGTATCTAACCTTACCTTTTACCTACTCCTACTCCTAAAGCACTGTGACTTCTTTTGTGCATGAAAAGCGCTTCCTCGAAACTTGGTGAAGTTCCACGATCGAGTTTACAGTTGCACATTTCTTTGAGGCTTGCAACATCGGTGCCGTAATGATTCAATATGCATTTAAAACTCCGTTTATTATGCAAGTTTGATGGCTAGTTGATCAACATTATCTTAGATCGTATAGCCATGCTGATCCTGAACATGAACGCTTTTTTCGAAATTGCATTTTTACCTTGTATTCCGGCAGTTTCTTGCAGTGATGACGGATTTTGCGTGTCATTCAACATGACTTTTTTCCGTTTTAAGATACCAAGTACGTGCTAAAGTTAAAGTGATTTTCAATGCTTAATCATAACTGTCTGGAACCTGTCGCCGGTGTAACCTTCCACGAACTTGCAGCTGTATGCATTCACATCAACGTTACACGAAGCTCATGGATTAGTGTCAATCTCATTGATATCTGATACACATGACAACACCTCAATCAGTTGTATTATGAAAATGATCAGATAACATTTAGGTAATTAACAAGAAAAAACAACAAATATTTCTAGACAAAGTTTGCTAGACAATAAACAACTATTAACCATTATAGTATATACCAGGAAATTAATACAAGTGTAACTGGGTTTGGTTACAAGTTGACGTAGTAATACTTGCTAATCTTCTATTAATTGTAATATAACTAGTAACAATAGTCGCTTTAGTGCAATTTACCTTGGCATGTTTCGTCGCTCTTCTTGATGTAGCCGGTTTTGCAATTTTCACATTTTGCCGCGTCGTCATCTTTGCACAAGTCACAGTTCGTTGCACTACATTCTGGAGAAAACATAGAGTTCTATTATAATACGAATAATATAAGCACACTCTACAAAAAGTGAACCCAAGAACCACATAGAGATATTTTGAAGTAAATGTCTTTGGTACGGCCAGCGCCGATAATAACTCCACCACGCCGATTCAGTTTGCCAACGTGCTAAATTCGTAGGTCTGACCCAAAACTTTCGCGAACTTCGCAGGTTCATAACGGCAGCAAAGGCAATATACCATCAATGAATAGATCCACAGTTTCTTAGAATGTTTAGACTGTAGAACGAACTGAATTAAAAAATATTATAAATGCAATTTTGGTGGTAATTCTTATTAATATGTATCTCAGATAATACACGTATTATGCAAACGATTGGATGCAACGACAACGAACGCTATATGTAAACACTCAAGTTTTGCCGCGTCCGATGGAGGCAGTTTTATGGTAGTGTGAAGTTGCATCGGCAGTGTGTCACAGCTAGTTAATCATTCTGATATATATTTACAAATATATAAGACATCAATAACAATAACGACCGAAGGGTATTTTCATAATGCTGCTATGACAATTGAAAATGTATCACATGGTGGTCACATTCTTTGCTTGGAGATCTACGTAATATACTGTGAACAAATGTAATGTCTTGAATAATCTAAAAGAAAATACCAATGCGCTTCAACTCAACAGGTTCTGACGTTACAAAAATCAAACTCTATGCAGATCTCGAAAACAACTGCATATATTCATCACATTATATACGTGGACATTAATACAAGTGTCACTTGGTACGGATAAAAGTAGAAGTAGTCGTATGTGCCATTCTAATTTTTATTGTACTACTTCTAGTAGAAGTGGTCGATTTCTTCAAATTTACCTTGACATGTTTCGTCGCTTTTCTTAATGTAGCCGGTTTTGCAATTTACACATTTTGCCCCGTCGTCGTCTTTGCACAAGTCACAGTTCGTTGCAGTGCAAGCTGAAGTAAAAATAAACTTGTATTATAATACGTTAATGAAAGTACGAAACGCAAACACACGAAACACGCATGATAGGTCGAAATAATCTGTTTGGATCGGGGTCCGCCGATTTTAAACACATTACGCTATACATTTCGCCTATACATTATAATTATATCCCCGACCCCATTGTTTCGGGATCGTCAAATGTTCATATCGGCGGCCACCACTATGCAACATATTTAATAAGATATAGAGATCCTTGAAATGTTTACAACAGAATCAAGTATAACACAGCGTAAACGTATATTTCGTATTATTGAGATAAATACGTGGTTCAGACTCTAAATTTGTAAAGCAAACGACTACATGCAATACTACATCTAGTCAACTGTTGCGCTCATTTTGAAAACATGTGCGTTTTTGAAGTTCTGCCTCTTCCACTGCAAACAATGTTAGTGTGATTGTTAGTAGCATCGATTGTGTAACAAAGAAAATCACGCATTTTGACCTGACTTTACATATGTATACAACATAATTCATAATATAAATGAATGAAGTGTATATTAGTAAAACTGCTTCAACAATCGAAAGGAGAAGGCCACGATGGTCACATTTTGTGTGGTTTCACCAAGGGAATGCACCGTGAAGCAGGGCCGGACCACCAATATTTAAAAAAAAAACCACCAAAGAGCTTCAACTCAACTGGTGACTAAATTTCGGCGTGTTGGCTACACAACTAAATAGATGACGAAACTACTCCACACATTCGCCTGAAAATACACTTGAGAAATAACAAAAATGCAAGATAGTACTAGTATAAGTATCTGTAGTACAATTTACCTTGGCATGTTTCGTCGCTCTTCTTAATGTAGCCGGTTTTGCAATTTACACATTTTGCCGCGTCGTCGTCTTTGCAAAAGTCACAGTTCGTTGCAGTGCAAGCTGAAGAAAAATAAACTTGTATTAAAATACGTATCATGAAAGTACGAAACGCAAACACACGAAACACGCATGATAGGTCGAAATAATCTGTTTGGTTCGGGGTCCGCCGATTTTAAATCCATTACGCTATACATTTCGTCTATACATTAAATTTATATCCCCGACCCGATTGTTTCGGGATCGTCACATGTTCATATCGCCGGCCACCAGTATGCAACATAGTTCATTAGATATACAGATCCTTGGAATGTTTACAACATAATCAAGTATAACTCAACGTAAACGTATTTTATCGTATTACTGATATAAATACGTGGTTCAGACTCTAAATTTGTACAGCAAACGACTGCATGCAACGCTAAATCTAATCACCTAGTGCGCCGATTTTGAAAACGTGTGCATTTTTGAAGTTATGCCTCTTCCACTGGAAACAATGTTAGTGTGATGGTAAGTAGCATCGATTGTTTAAGAGAGAAAATCACGCATTTTGACCTGAGTTTACACACATATACGGCATAATTAATAATATAAATGAATGAAGTGTATTTTAGTAAAACTGCTTCAACAGTCAAATGGAGAAGGGCACGATGGTCAAAATTGTTGTGGTTTCACCAAGGGAATGCACCGTGAAATAGAGCAGGACCACCAGTATTATTTAAAAAAACCCGCCAAAAAGCTTCAACTCAACTGGTGACTAACTTTCGGCGTTGTGGGTACACAACTAAATAGATGTGGAAATTACTACAAACATGTGGCTGAAATTGCACTTGAACAATAACAAAAATTAAAGATAGCTCTAGTATTAGTATATGTAGTAAAATTACCTTGACATGTTTCGTCGCTCTTTTTAATGTAGCCCGTTTTGCAATTTTCACACTTTGTCGCGTCGTCGTCTTTGCACAAGTCACAGTTCGTTGCACTGCATTCTGGAGAAAACATAGAGGTGTATTATAATATTAATAATATAAGCACATTTTGGAAAAAGTGAAACCAAGAATCACATAGAGATATTTTGAAGTAAATGTCTTTGTTACGGCCTGCGCCGAAAATAAATCCACCATGCCGATTCAGTTTGCAAACGTGCTAAATTCATAGGTCTGACCTAAAACTTTCGCGAACATTGCAGGTTTATAACGGCGGCAAAGACAATATAACATCAATGAATAGATCCACAGTTTCTTAGAATTTATAGAATGTAGAACAAAGTGAATTAAAAAATACTATAAAAGCAATTTTGGTGGTAATTCTTATTAATATGTATCTCAGATAATACATTTATTATGCAAACGATTGGATGCAACGACAACGAACGCTATATGTAAACACTGACTGCTCAGTTTTTCAAGACGACACGAATTTCTCATGTTTTGCCGCTTCCAATGGAATAAATTTTATGGTAGTGTGAAGTTGCTTCGGCAGTGTGTCAGAGCTAGTTAATCATTCTGATATATATTTACCAATATATAAGATATCACTAACATTAGCGACAGAAATGTATTTTCATGATGCTGCTATGGCAATTCGAAAATGTATCACATGGTGGTCACAATCTTTGTTTGGAGCCATCTACGTAATATACAGTGAACAAATGTAATGTCTTGAATAATCTAAAAGAAAATACCAATGCGCTTCAACTCAACAGGTTCTGACGTTACAAAAGTCAAACTCTTTATGTAGATCTAGAAAACAAGTGCGTATATTCATCACATTATATACGTGGACATTAAAAAAGTGTCACTTGGTACGGTTTAAAGTAGAAGAAGTCGCATGTGCCTTTTTTTAAATTATTATACTACTTCTATTAGGAGTGGTCGATTTCGTAAAATTTACCTTGGCATGTTTTGTCGCTCTTCTTAATGTAGCCCGTTTTGCAATTTACACATTTTGCCGCGTCGTCGAATTCGCACAAGTCACAATTCGTTGCACTGCATTCTGGAGAAAACGTAGAGTTGTATTATAATACGAATAATATAAGCACATTTTGGAAAAAGAGAACCCAAGAATCACATAGAGATATTTTGAAGTAAATGTCTTTGGTACGGCCTGCTCCGATAATAACTCCACCACGCCGATTCAGTTTGCGAACGTGCTAAATTCATAGGTCTGGCCGAAAACTTTCGCGAACTTCTCAGGTTCATAACGGCGGCAAAGGCAATATAGCATCAATGATTAGATCCACAGTTTCTTAGAATGTATAGACTGTGAATTCAAAGTGAATTCAAATCAAATCAAATCAAATTTATTGTAATTCATTACAATACAATACAAATCAAATTAAGACAAATCCTATATAATAACATAATGTGCACAACAAGGGAAGAACATTAAATAATGTTTTACTCCCTTTGGTATATTTCAATGTAAATATCATTATATTGAAAACAAAAACAGCGTGCAGTTGTAGAATATATAATCGTGATTAAAAATTATGTTATATATTAACATCATTGTGTAAAATAAATTGCTTAAGTATAGATTTGTAACTAATTATTGAGTAAGTCGTAAATGTAAGTCTTGTGCTGAAATGATTCCAAATAATAGCACCCTTATTTCTTATAGCACGAAGTCTTATTTCTAAAGTAGCCTTGGGTATATGAATTTGTGCACATTGTCTTGTGTTATAACTATGGACATCTTGATTAAGTGTAAACATATTGTCAAAGATAGTTGGTAAAAGACCCATCTTGTATTTATACATAAATATTTGTATTGAATATACATACAATTGTCGGAAAGTTAATAGATTTAGTAATTTAAAGATAGGTTTTGCATGAGCTAATCTATTAGCTGAGACAAGCATTTTCACTACTTTCTTTTGAATCTTAATAATACTTGAACAATATGAGTCAAATGCACCTCCCCATACTTCAATACAATATGTCAAGTGAGGGAATAAAAATGAGTAATACAAGGTGACCAAACATGATCTAGTTAATAATCTTCTGGCTTTGTTGAGAATGCCAACACCTTTAGAAATTTTACATTTGACTTTGTTAATGTGTTCAGCCCAGTTGAGTTTGCTATCAATAGTCACACCAAGAAATGTCGTAGAAGATACTAGTTTAATAGCATTATTATTAATTTTAAGTGTTGTTGGTTTTGTATGTTTTCTGTTAGATGTTTTAAATATCATGTATTGGGTCTTATTAATGTTTAAAGATAGTTTGTTGGCATTTAGCCAAATTATAATTTTTTTTAATTCAACATTCATTTTGTTAGTTATATCATCCAAATGATCACCATTTATAAAGAGACTAGTGTCATCAGCAAATAATATGGAAAAAAGAATATCTGAGACACTAGCAATATCATTGATATATAATAGAAAAAGCAATGGCCCCAGGATGGAACCTTGTGGTACACCACAAGTAATAGTATGCTTCGTGGAGCTAGTGTCATTGTAGTACACATATTGACTTCTATTAAATAAATAACTTTTAATCCAATCATTGGCTAAGCCACGGATACCATAACATTGGAGTTTCTGACAGAGTATGTCACGGTCAACTGTATCGAATGCTTTAGATAAATCTAAGAACACTCCTAGCACAAATTGTTTGTTTTGTAAGGCTTCTGATATTTTGTCTACAATGATTATAAGTGCCATGTTAGTAGAGTGATTTTTTCGAAAACCAAACTGATATTTATACAAAATATTATGCTTATTAATAAAATTTTACAATCTGTTATACATTAGTCTTTCCAATATTTCAGAAAAAGTAGGTAATATTGACATTGGCCGGTAGTTAATCAATAAGTTTTTTTCTTTGGCTTTATAAATAGGTATTACCTTTGCTATTTTTAGTTCATCTGGGAATATTCCAGTATTTATAGATAAGTTATATAAATATGTCAATGGTTTAATAAAACTATTATATGTTTGTTTTATTACTTTAGAGGAAATGTCATCCCATCCAGGAGACGATGCTTTGAGAGAGTTTAGTATTACTGATACCTCATTTTCTGTTACCGGTTCAAGATATATTGTTTTCATATTACTGTTTTTTATGTATGACATAGGATCTGTTTGGTTCTGTGGTATGTTTTTTGCTAGGTTAGAACCAACATTTATATATAAATTATTAAAACTTTCACTTATATGTTTTTATCTGATGTTTCAACTTTGTTAATAATGAATTTTGTCTGTGTTATGGTTTCATGTTTCTTATTTATTATTTCTTTTAATAGGGACCAATACTTTTTAAGGTTATGTTTATTTTCTTCAAAAAGAGTTGCATAATGTTCACGTTCAAATTTCCGTAGTAAGCCATTCAATTTATTTTGTAAACTTTATATTTAGTTTCATTATATATTGTATTTTGTCTTATGTATTTAATATATAGTCTATTCTTCTCTTTTAATGAGTTTTTTAAACCAGTAGTTAGCCATGGTTTCTTATTCTTGTAATTACGTTTGACTGTTTTTAATGGAAAGCAATCATTATATTCTCGAAGTAGTAGTTTATAAAATATTGAGTAGGCTGTTTGACAATTATTTATGGATGTTATAATTTCCCAATCAATGTTCTGCATGTTATTATAAAATTTATCCATGTTTCCCTCGAAAAGTTTCTGTTTGTTATATATTTAGAATAATTGGTTAATTTACAATTATTATCAATGAGAAATACCGGGAAGTGGTCAGATACGTCTGTGTACATAATGCCTTGGAACACGTTTTTATGGTTATTTGTTAAAATGTTATCAATTAAAAAATACTATAAAGGCAATTTTGGTGGTAATTCTTATTAATATGTGTCTCAGGTAATACTTTCATTATGTAAACGATTGGATGCAACGACAACGAACGCTATATGTAAACACTGACTGCTCAGTTTTTCAAGACGACACGAATTTTTCGTGTTTTGCCACGTCCAATGGAAGCAATGTTATGGTAGTGTGAAGTTGCATCTGTAGTGTGTCGGAGCTAGTTAATCATTCTGATATATATTTACAAATATATAAGACATCAATAACTTTAGCGACCGAAGTGTATTTTCATGATGCTGCTATGACAATTGAAAATGTATCACATGGTGGTCACATTCTTTGCTTGGAGCTATCTACGTAATATACTGTGAACAAATGTAATGTCTTGAATAATCTAAAAGAAAATACCAATGTGCTTCAACTCAACAGGTTCTAACGTTACAAAAGTCAAACTCTTTATGTAGATCTGGAAAACAACTGCATATAGTCATAACATTATATACCTGGACATTAATACAAGTGTCACTTGGTACGGTTAAAAGTTGAAGTAGTCGTATGTGCCATTTTTCTTTTTATTGTACTACTTCTAGTAGGAGTGGTCGATTTCGTCAAATTTACCTTGGCATGTTTCGTCGCTCTTCTCAATGTAGCCGGTTTTGCAATTTACACATTTTGCCGCGTCGTCGTCTTTGCACAAGTCACAGTTCGTTGCAGTGCAAGCTGAAGTAAAAATAAACTTGTATTATAATATGTATAATGAAAGTACGAAACGCAAACACAAGAAACACGCATGACAGTTTGAAATAATCTGTTTGGATCGGGGTCCGCCGATTTTAAATCCATTACGCTATACATTTCGTCTATACATTAAATTTATATCCCCGACCCGATTGTTTCGGGATCGTCACATGTTGATATCGGCGGCCACCAGTATGCAACATAGTTCATTAGATATACAGATCCTTGGAATGTTTACAACAGAATCAAGTATAACACAGCGTAAACGTATATTTAATATTATTGTGATAAATACGTGGTTCAGACTCTAAATTTGTAAAGCAAACGACTGCATGCGACGGTACATCTAGTTACCTAGTGTGCCCATTTTGAAAACGTGTGCATTTTTGAAGTTCTGCCTCTTCCACTGGAAACATTGTTAGTGTGATGGTGAGTAGAATCGATTGTGTAACAGAGAAAATCAAGCATTTGACCTGAGTTTACACATGTATACGAAATAATTAATAATATAAATGAATGAAGTGTATTTTACTAAAACTGTTTCAACAACCGAAAGGAGAAGGCTACGATGGTCATATTTTTTTGTATTTTTACGAAGGGAATGCACCGTGAAATAGAGCAGGAACACATGTATTATTAAAAAAAAAACCGCCAAAGAGCTTCAACTCAACTGGTGACTAACTTTCGGCATGTTGGCTACACAACTAAATAGATGTGGACATTAGTACACACATGCGCCTGAAAATGCACTTGATCAATAACAAAAATGCAAGATAGTACTACTATTAGTATCTGTAATACAATTTACCTTGACATGTTTCGTCGCTCTTCTTAGTGTAGCCCGTTTTGCAATTTTCACACTTTGTCGCGTCGTCGTCTTTGCACAAGTTACAGTTCGTTGCACTGCATTCTGGAGAAAACATAGAGTTGTATTATAATACGAATAATATAAGCACACTTTGCAAAAAGTGAAGCTAAGAATCTCATAGAGATATTTTGAAGTAAATGTCTTTAGTACGGCCTGCGCCGATAAAAACTCCACCACGCCGATTCAGTTTGCCAACGTGCTAAATTCATAGGTCTGACCCAAAACTTTCGCAAACTTCGCAGGTTCATAACGGCGGCAAAGGCAATATAGCATCAATGATTAGATCCACAGTTTCTTAGAATGTATAGAATGTAGAACAAAGTGAATTAAAATATACTATAAAGGCAATTTTGGTAGTAACTCTTATTAATATGTATCTCAGATAATTAATTAATTATGCAAACGATTGGATGCAACGACAACGAACGCTGTATGTAAACACTGACTGCTCAGTTTTTCAAGACGACACGAATGTTTCGAGTTTTGCCGCGTCCAATGGAAGCAATTTTATGGTAGTGTGAAGTTGCATCTGTAGTGTGTCCGAGCTAGTTAATCATTCTGATATATATTTACAAATATATAAGACATCAATAACATTAGCGACCGAAGTGTATTTTCATGATGCTGCTATGACAATTGAAAATGTATCACATGGTGGTCACATTCTTTGCTTGGAGCTATCTACGTAATATACTGTGAACAAATGTAATGTCTTGAATAATCTAAAAGAAAATACCAATGTGCTTCAACTCAACAGGTTCTGACGTTACAAAAGTCAAACTCTTTATGTAGATCTGGAAAACAACTGCATATAGTCATAACATTATATACCTGGACATTAATACAAGTGTCACTTGGTACGGTTAAAAGTTGAAGTAGTCGTATGTGCCATTTTTTATTTTTATTGTACTACTTCTAGTAGGAGTGGTCGATTTCGTCAAATTTACCTTGGCATGTTTCGTCGCTCTTCTTAATGTAGCCGGTTTTGCAATTTACACATTTTGCCGCGTCGTCGTCTTTGCACAAGTCACAGTTCGTTGCAGTGCAAGCTGAAGTAAAAATAACTTGTATTATAATACGTATGATGAAAGTACGAAACGCAAACACAAGAAACACGCATGACAGTTCGAAATAATCTGTTTGGATCGGGGTCCGCCGATTTTAAATCCATTACGCTATACATTTCGTCTATACATTAAATTTATATCCCCGACCCGATTGTTTCGGGATCGTCACATGTTCATATCGGCGGCCACCAGTATGCAACATAGTTCATTAGATATACAGATCCTTGGAATGTTTACAACAGAATCAAATATAACACAGCGTAAACGTACATTTAGTATTATTGTCATAAATACGTGGTTCAGACTCTAAATTTGTAAAGCAAACGACTGCATGCGACGCTACATCTAGTCACCTAGTGCGCCCATTTTGTAAACGTGTGCATTTTTGAAGTTCTGCCTCTTCCACTGGAAACAGTGTTAGCGTGATAGTAAGTAGCATCGATTGTATAACAGAGAAAATCACGCATTTGACCTGAGTTTACACATGTATACGACATAATTAATAATATAAATGAATGAAGTGTATTTTACTAAAACTGCTTCAACAATCGAAAGGAGAAGGCTACGATGGTGACAATTTTTTGTGTTGTCACGAAGGGAATGCACCGTGAAATAGTGCAGGACCACCAGTATTATTTTAAAAAAAACGCCAAAATGCTTCCAACTCAACTGGTGACTAACTTTCGGCATGTTGGCTACACAACTAAATATATGTGGACATTAGTACACACATGCGCCTGAAAATACACTTGATCAATAACAAAAATGCAAAATAGTACTACTATTAGTATCTGTAACACAATTTACCTTGACATGTTTCGTCGCTCTTCTTAATGTAGCCCGTTTTGCAATTTTCACACTTTGTCGCGTCGTCGTCTTTGCACAAGTTACAGTTCGTTGCACTGCATTCTGGAGAAAACGTAGAGTTGTGTTATAATACGAATAATATAAGCACACTTTGCAAAAAGTGAACCCAACAATCTCATAGAGATATTTTGAAGTAAATGTCTTTGGTACGGCCTGCACCGATAAAAACTCCACCACGCCGATTCAGTTTGCCAACGTGCTAAATTCATAGGTCTGACCCAAAACTTTCGCAAACTTCGCAGGTTCATAACGGCGGCAAAGGCAATATAGCATCAATGATTAGATCCACAGTTTCTTAGAATGTATAGACTGTAGAACAAAGTGAATTAAAAAATACTATAAAGGCAATTTTGGTGGTAACTCTTATTAATATGTATCTCAGATAATTCATTTATTATGCAAACGATTGGATGCAACGACAACGAACGCTATATGTAAACACTGACTGCTCAGTTTTTGAAGACGACACGAATTTTTCATGTTTTGCCGCGTCCAATGGAAGTAATTTTATGGTAGTGTGAAGTTGCATCTGTAGTGTGTCGGAGCTAGTTAATCATTCTGATATATATTTACAAATATATAAGACATCAATAACATTAGCGACCGAAGTGTATTTTCATGATGCTGCTATGACAATTGAAAATGTATCACATGGTGGTCACATTCTTTGCTTGGAGATCTACGTAATATACTGTGAACAAATGTAATGTCTTGAATAATCTAAAAGAAAATACCAATGTGCTTCAACTCAACAGGTTCTGACGTTACAAAAGTCAAACTCTTTATGTAGATCTGGAAAACAACTGCATATAGTCATAACATTATATACCTGGACATTAATACAAGTGTCACTTGGTACGGTTAAAAGTTGAAGTAGTCGTATGTGCCATTTTTTATTTTTATTGTACTACTTCTAGTAGGAGTGTTCGATTTCGTCAAATTTACCTTGGCATGTTTCGTCGCTCTTCTTAATGTAGCCGGTTTTGCAATTTACACATTTTGCCGCGTCGTCGTCTTTGCACAAGTCACAGTTCGTTGCAGTGCAAGCTGAAGTAAAAATAAACTTGTATTATAATACGTATAATGAAAGTACGAAACGCAAACACAAGAAACACGCATGACAGGTCGAAATAATCTGTTTGGATCGGGGTCCGCCGATTTTAAATCCATTACGCTATACATTTAGTCTATACATTAAATTTATATCCCCGACCCGATTGTTTCGGGATCGTCACATGTTCATATCGGCGGCCACCAGTATGCAACATAGTTCATTAGATATACAGATCCTTGGAATGTTTACAACAGAATCAAATATAACACAGCGTAAACGTACATTTAGTATTATTGTGATAAATACGTGGTTCAGACTCTAAATTTATAAAGCAAACGACTGCATGCGACGCTACATCTAGTCACCTAGTGCGCCCATTTTGAAAACGTGTGCATTTTTGAAGTTCTGCCTCTTCCACTGGAAACAGTGTTAGCGTGATAGTAAGTAGCATCGATTGTATAACAGAGAAAATCACGCATTTGATTTGAGTTTACACATGTATACGACATAATTAATAATATAAATGAATGAAGTGTATTTTACTAAAACTGCTTCAACAATCGAAAGGAGAAGGCTACGATGGTGACAATTTTTTGTGTTGTCACGAAGGGAATGCACCGTGAAATAGTGCAGGACCACCAGTATTATTAAAAAAAAACGCCAAAGTGCTTCCAACTCAACTGGTGACTAACTTTCGGCATGTTGGCTACACAACTAAATATATGTGGACATTATTACACACATGCGCCTGAAAATACACTTGATCAATAACAAAAATGCAAAATAATACTACTATTAGTATCTGTAATACAATTTACCTTGACATGTTTCGTCGCTCTTCTTAATGTAGCCCGTTTTGCAATTTTCACACTTTGTCGCGTCGTCGTCTTTGCACAAGTTACAGTTCGTTGCACTGCATTCTGGAGAAAACATAGAGTTGTATTATAATACGAATAATATAAGCACACTTTGCAAAAAGTGAACCCAAGAATCTCATAGAGATATTTTGAAGTAAATGTCTTTGGTACGGCCTGCGCCGATAAAAACTCCACCACGCCGATTCAGTTTGCCAACGTGCTAAATTCATAGGTCTGACCCAAAACTTTCGCAAACTTCGCAGGTTCATAACGGCGGCAAAGGCAATATAGCATCAATGATTAGATCCACAGTTTCTTAGAATGTATAGACTGTAGAACAAAGTGAATTAAAAAATATTATAAAGGCAATTTTGGTGGTAACTCTTATTAATATGTATCTCAGATGATTCATTTATTATGCAAACGATTGGATGCAACGACAACGAACGCTATATGTAAACACTGACTGCTCAGTTTTTCAAGACGACACGAATTTTTCATGTTTTGCCGCGTCCAATGGAAGCAATTTTATGGTAGTGTGAAGTTGCATCTGTAGTGTGTCGGAGCTAGTTAATCATTCTGATATATATTTACAAATATATAAGACATCAATAACATTAGCGACCGAAGTGTATTTTCATGATGCTGCTATGACAATTGAAAATGTATCACATGGTGGTCACATTCTTTGCTTGGAGCTATCTACGTAATATACTGTGAACAAATGTAATGTCTTGAATAATCTAAAAGAAAATACCAATGTGCTTCAACTCAACAGGTTCTGACGTTACAAAAGTCAAACTCTTTATGTAGATCTGGAAAACAACTGCATATAGTCATCACACTATATACGTGGACATTAATACAAGTGTCACTTGGTACGGTTAAAAGTTGAAGTAGTCGTATGTGCCATTTCTATTTTTATTGTACTACTTCTAGTAGGAGTGGTCGATTTCGTCAAATTTACCTTGGCATGTTTCGTCGCTCTTCTTAATGTAGCCGGTTTTGCAATTTACACATTTTGCCGCGTCGTCGTCTTTGCACAAGTCACAGTTCGTTGCAGTGCAAGCTGAATTAAAAATAAACTTGTATTATAATACGTATAATGAAAGTACGAAAGGCAAACACAAGAAACACGCATGATAGGTTGAAATAATCTGTTTGGATCAGGGTCCGCCGATTTTAAATCCATTACGCTATACATTTCGACTATACATTAAATATATATCCCCGTCCCGATTGTTTCGGGATCGTCACCTGCTCATATCGGCGTCCACCAGTATGCAACATAGTTCATTATATATACAGATCCTTGGAATGGTTACAACAGAATCAAGTATAACACAGCGTAAACGTATATTTAGTATTATTGAGATAAATACATGGTTCAGACTCTAAATTTGTAAAGCAAACGACTGCACGCGAGGCTACACCTAGTCACCTAGTGCGCCCATTTTGAAAACGTGTGCATTTTTGAAGTTCTGCCTCTTCCACTGGAAACAGTGTTAGTGTGATGGTGAGTAGAATCGATTGTGTAACAGAGAAAATCACGCATTTGTCCTGAGTTTACACATGTATACGACATAATTAATAATATAAATGAATGAAGTGTATTTTACTAAAACTGCTTCAACAATCGAAAGGAGAAGGCTTCGACGGTCACTTGTTTTTGTGTTTTCACGAAGGGAATGCACCGTGAAATAGAGCAGGACCACCAGCATTTTTAAAAAACCGCCAAAGAGCTTCAACTCAACTGGTGACTAACTTTCGGCATGTTGGCTACACAACTAAATACATGTCGAAATTACTACACACATGCGCCTGAAAATACACTTGAACAATAACAAAAATGCAAGATAGTACTACTATTAGTATATGTAGTACAATTTACCTTGACATGTTTCGTCGCTCTTCTTAATGTAGCCCGTTTTGCAATTTTCACACTTTGTCGCGTCGTCGTCTTTGCACAAGTTACAGTTCGTTGCACTGCATTCTGGAGAAAACATAGAGTTGTATTATAATACGAATAATATAAGCACACTTTGCAAAAAGTGAACCCAACAATCTCATAGAGATATTTTGGAGTAAATGTCTTTAGTACGGCCTGCGCCGATAATAACTCCACCACGCCGATTCAGTTTGCCAACGTGCTAAATTCATAGGTCTGACCCAAAACTTTCGCGAACTTCGCAGGTTCATAACGGCGGCAAAGGCAATATAGCATCAATGAATAGATCCACAGTTTCTTAGAATGTATAGACTGTAGAACAAAGTGAATTAAAAAATATTATAAAGGCAATTTTTTTAGTAATTCTTATTAATATGTATCTCAGATAATACATTTATTATGCAAACGATTGGATGCAACGACAACGAACGCTATATGTATACACTGACTGCTCAGTTTTTCAAGACGACACGAATTTCTCATGTTTTGCCGCGTCCAATGGAAGCAATTTTATCGTAGTGTGAAGTTGCATCGGTAGTGAGTCGGAGCTAGTTAATCATTCTGATATATATTTACAAATATATAAGACATCAATAACATTAGCGACCGAAGTGTATTTTCATGATGCTGCTATGACAATTGAAAATGTATCACATGGTGGTCACATTCTTTGCTTGGAGCTATCTACGTAATATACTGTGAACAAATGTAATGTCTTGAATAATCTAAAAGAAAATACCAATGTGCTTCAACTCAACAGGTTCTGACGTTACAAAAGTCAAACTCTTTATGTAGATCTGGAAAACAACTGCATATAGTCATAACATTATATACCTGGACATTAATACAAGTGTCACTTGGTACGGTTAAAAGTTGAAGTAGTCGTATGTGCCATTTTTTATTTTTATTGTACTACTTCTAGTAGGAGTGGTCGATTTCGTCAAATTTACCTTGGCATGTTTCGTCGCTCTTCTTAATGTAGCCGGTTTTGCAATTTACACATTTTGCCGCGTCGTCGTCTTTGCACAAGTCACAGTTCGTTGCAGTGCAAGCTGAAGTAAAAATAAACTTGTATTATAATACGTATAATGAAAGTACGAAACGCAAACACAAGAAACACGCATGACAGGTCGAAATAATCTGTTTGGATCGGGGTCCGCCGATTTTAAATCCATTACGCTATACATTTCGTCTATACATTAAATTTATATCCCCGACCCGATTGTTTCGGGATCGTCACATGTTCATATCGGCGGCCACCAGTATGCAACATAGTTCATTAGATATACAGATCCTTGGAATGTTTACAACAGAATCAAGTATAACACAGCGTAAACGTACATTTAGTATTATTGTGATAAATACGTGGTTCAGACTCTAAATTTGTAAAGCAAACGACTGCATGCGACGCTACATCTAGTCACCTAGTGCGCCCATTTTGAAAACGTGTGCATTTTTGAAGTTCTGCCTCTTCCACTGGAAACAGTGTTAGCGTGACAGTAAGTAGCATCGATTGTATAACAGAGAAAATCACGCATTTGATTTGAGTTTACACATGTATACGACATAATTAATAATATAAATGAATGAAGTGTATTTTACTAAAACTGCTTCAACAATCGAAAGTAGAAGGCTAGGATGGTCACAATTTGTTGTGTTGTCACGAAGGGAATGCACCGTGAAATAGTGCAGGACCACCAGTATTATTAAAAAAAAAACGCCAAAGTGCTTCCAACTCAACTGGTGACTAACTTTCGGCATGTTGGCTACACAACTAAATATATGTGGACATTAGTACACACATGCGCCTGAAAATACACTTGATCAATAACAAAAATGCAAGATAGTACTACTATTAGTATCTGTAATACAATTTACCTTGACATGTTTCGTCGCTCTTCTTAATGTAGCCCGTTTTGCAATTGTTACACTTTGTCGCGTCGTCGTCTTTGCACAAGTTACAGTTCGTCGCACTGCATTCTGGAGAAAACATAGAGTTGTATTATAATACGAATGATATAAGCACACTTTGCAAAAAGTGAACCCAAGAATCTCATAGAGACATTTTGAAGTAAATGTCTTTCGTACGGCCTGCGCCGATAACAACTCCACCACGCCGATTCAGATTGCCAACGTGCTAAATTCATAGGTCTGACCCAAAACTTTCGCAAACTTCGCAGGTTCACAACGGCGGCAAAGGCAATATAGCATCAATGATTAGATCCACAGTTTCTTAGAATGTATAGACTGTAGAACAAAATGAATTAAAAAATACTATAAAGGCAATTTTGGTGGTAAATCTTATTAATATGTATCTCAGATAATTCATTTATTATGCAAACGATTGGATGCAACGACAACGAACGCTATATGTAAACACTGACTGCTCAGTTTTTCAAGACGACACGAATTTTTCATGTTTTGCCGTGTCCAATGGAAGCAATTTTATGGTAGTGTGAAGTTGCATCTGTAGTGTGTCGGAGCTAGTTAATCATTCTGATATATATTAACAAATATATAAGACATCAATAACATTAGCGACCGAAGTGTATTTTCATGATGCTGCTATGACAATTGAAAATGTATCACATGGTGGTCACATTCTTTGCTTGGAGCTATCTACGTAATATACTGTGAACAAATGTAATGTCTTGAATAATCTAAAAGAAAATACCAATGTGCTTCAACTCAACAGGTTCTGACGTTACAAAAGTCAAACTCTTTATGTAGATCTGGAAAACAACTGCATATAGTCATAACATTATATACCTGGACATTAATACAAGTGTCACTTGGTACGGTTAAAAGTTGAAGTAGTCGTATGTGCCATTTTTTATTTTTATTGTACTACTTCTAGTAGGAGTCGTCGATTTCGTCAAATTTACCTTGGCATGTTTCGTCGCTCTTCTTAATGTAGCCGGTTTTGCAATTTACACATTTTGCCGCGTCGTCGTCTTTGCACAAGTCACAGTTCGTTGCAGTGCAAGCTGAAGTAAAATAAACTTGTATTATAATACGTATAATGAAAGTACGAAACGCAAACACAAGAAACACGCATGACAGGTCGAAATAATCTGTTTGGATCGGGGTCCGCCGATTTTAAATCCATTACGCTATACATTTCGTCTATACAATAAATTTATATCCCCGACCCGATTGTTTCGGGATCGTCCCATGTTCATATCGGCGGCCACCAGTATGCAACATAGTTCATTAGATATACAGATCCTTGGAATGTTTACAACAGAATCAAGTATAACACAGCGTAAACGTATATTTAATATTATTGTGATAAATACGTGGTTCAGACTCTAAATTTGTAAAGCAAACGACTGCATGCGACGCTACATCTAGTCACCTAGTGTGCCCATTTTGAAAACGTGTGCATTTTTGAAGTTCTGCCTCTTCCACTGGAAACACTGTTAGTGTGATGGTAAGTAGCATCGATTGTGTAACAGAGAAAATCACGCATTTGACCTGAGTTTACACATGTATACGAAATAATTAATAATATAAATGAATGAAGTGTATTTTACTAAAAGTGTTTCAACTATCGAAAGGAGAAGGCTACGATGGTCATTTTTGTTTTTGTTTTTACGAAGGGAACGCACCGTGAAATGGAGCAGGAACACCAGTATTATTAAAAAAAAACGCCAAAGAGCTTCAACTCAACTGGTGACTAACTTTCGGCATGTTGGCTACACAAATAAATAGATGTGGACATTAGTACACACATGCGCTTGAAAATACACTTGGACAATAAAAAAAATGCAAGATAGTACTACTATTAGTATATGTAGTACAATTTACCTTGACATGTTTCGTCGCTCTTCTTAGTGTAGCCCGTTTTGCAATTTTCACACTTTGTCGCGTCGTCGTCTTTGCACAAGTTACAGTTCGTCGCACTGCATTCTGGAGAAAACATAGAGTTGTATTATAATACGAATAATATAATCACACTTTGCAAAAAGTGAAGCCAAGAATCTCATAGAGATATTTTGAAGTAAATGTCTTTGGTACGGCCTGCGCCGATAAAAACTCCACCACGCCGATTCAGTTTGCCAACGTGCTAAATTCATAGGTCTGACCCAAAACTTTCGCAAACTTCGCAGGTTCATAACGGCGGCAAAGGCAATATAGCATCAATGATTAGATCCACAGTTTCTTAGAATGTATAGAATGTAGAACAAAGTGAATTAAAAAATACTATAAAGGCAATTTTTGTAGTAACTCTTATTAATATGTATCTCAGATAATTAATTAATTATGCAAACGATTGGATGCAACGACAACGAACGCTATATGTAAACACTGACTGCTCAGTTTTTCAAGACGACACGAATTTTTCGTGTTTTGCCACGTCCAATGGAAGCAATGTTATGGTAGTGTGAAGTTGCATCTGTAGTGTGTCGGAGCTAGTTAATCATTCTGATATATATTTACAAATATATAAGACATCAATAACATTAGCGACCGAAGTGTATTTTCATGATGCTGCTATGACAATTGAAAATGTATCACATGGTGGTCACATTCTTTGCTTGGAGCTATCTACGTAATATACTGTGAACAAATGTAATGTCTTGAATAATCTAAAAGAAAATACCAATGTGCTTCAACTCAACAGGTTCTGACGTTACAAAAGTCAAACTCTTTATGTAGATCTGGAAAACAACTGCATATAGTCATAACATTATATACCTGGACATTAATACAAGTGTCACTTGGTACGGTTAAAAGTTGAAGTAGTCGTATGTGCCATTTTTTATTTTTATTGTACTACTTCTAGTAGGAGTGGTCGATTTCGTCAAATTTACCTTGGCATGTTTCGTCGCTCTTTTTAATGTAGCCGGTTTTGCAATTTACACATTTTACCGCGTCGTCGTCTTTGCACAAGTCACAATTCGTTGCAGTGCAAGCTGAAGTAAAATAAACTTGTATTATAATACGTATAATGAAAGTACGAAACGCAAACACAAGAAACACGTATGACAGGTCGAAATAATCTGTTTGGATCGGGGTCCGCCGATTTTAAATCCATTACGCTATACATTTCGTCTATACATTAAATTTATATCCCCGACCCGATTGTTTCGGGATCGTCACATGTTCATATCGGCGGCCACCAGTATGCAACATAGGTCATTAGATATACAGATCCTTGGAATGTTTACAACAGAATCAAATATAACACAGCGTAAACGTACATTTAGTATTATTGTGATAAATACGTGGTTCAGACTCTAAATTTGTAAAGCAAACGACTGCATGCGACGCTACATCTAGTCACCTAGTGCGCCCATTTTGAAAACGTGTGCATTTTTGAAGTTCTGCCTCTTCCACTGGAAACAGTGTTAGCGTGATAGTAAGTAGCATCGATTGTATAACAGAGAAAATCACGCATTTGACTTGAGTTTACACATGTATACGACATAATTAATAATATAAATGAATTAAGTGTATTTTACTAAAACTGCTTCAACAATCGAAAGCAGTAGGTTACGATGGTCACAATTTTTTGTGTTGTCACGAAGGGAATGCACCGTGAAATAGTGCAGGACCACCAGTATTATTTAAAAAAAACCGCCAAAGTGCTTCCAACTCAACTGGTGACTAACTTTCGGCATGTTGGCTACACAACTAAATATATGTGGACATTAGTACACACATGCGCCTGAAAATACACTTGATCAATAAAAAAAATGCAAGATAGTACTACTATTAGTATCTGTAATACAATTTACCTTGACATGTTTCGTCGCTCTTCTTAATGTAGCCCGTTTTGCAATTTTCACACTTTGTCGCGTCGTCGTCTTTGCACAAGTTACAGTTCGTCGCACTGCATTCTGGAGAAAACATAGAGTTGTATTATAATACGAATGATATAAGCACACTTTGCAAAAAGTGAACCCAAGAATCTCATAGAGATATTTTGAAGTAAATGTCTTTCGTAGGGCCTGCGCCGATAAAAACTCCACCACGCCGATTCAGTTTGCCAACGTGCTAAATTCATAGGTCTGACCCAAAACTTTCGCAAACTTCGCAGGTTCACAACGGCGGCAAAGGCAATATAGCATCAATGATTAGATCCACAGTTTCTTAGAATGTATAGACTGTAGAACAAAATGAATTAAAAAATACTATAAAGGCAATTTTGGTGGTAAATCTTATTAATATGTATCTCAGATAATTCATTTATTATGCAAACGATTGGATGCAACGACAACGAACGCTATATGTAAACACTGACTGCTCAGTTTTTGAAGACGACACGAATTTTTCATGTTTTGCCGCGTCCAATGGAAGCAATTTTATGGTAGTGTGAAGTTGCATCTGTAGTGTGTCGGAGCTAGTTAATCATTCTGATATATATTAACAAATATATAAGACATCAATAACATTAGCGACCGAAGTGTATTTTCATGATGCTGCTATGACAATTGAAAATGTATCACATGGTGGTCACATTCTTTGCTTTGAGCTATCTACGTAATATACTGTGAACAAATGTAATGTCTTGAATAATCTAAAAGAAAATACCAATGTGCTTCAACTCAACAGGTTCTGACGTTACAAAAGTCAAACTCTTTATGTAGATCTGGAAAACAACTGCATATAGTCATAACATTATATACCTGGGCATTAATACAAGTGTCACTTGGTACGGTTAAAAGTTGAAGTAGTCGTATGTGCCATTTTTTATTTTTATTGTACTACTTCTAGTAGGAGTGGTCGATTTCGTCAAATTTACCTTGGCATGTTTCGTCGCTCTTCTTAATGTAGCCGGTTTTGCAATTTACACATTTTCCCGCGTCGTCGTCTTTGCACAAGTCACAGTTCGTTGCAGTGCAAGCTGAAGTAAAATAAACTTGTATTATAATACGTATAATGAAAGTACGAAACGCAAACACAAGAAACACGCATGACAGGTCGAAATAATCTGTTTGGATCGGGGTCCGCCGATTTTAAATCCATTACGCTATATATTTCGTCTATACATTAAATTTATATCCCCGACCCGATTGTTTCGGGATCGTCACATGTTCATATCGGCGCCCACCAGTATGCAACATAGTTCATTAGATATACAGATCCTTAGAATGTTTACAACAGAATCAAATATAACACAGCGTAAACGTACATTTAGTATTATTGTGATAAATACGTGGTTCAGACTCTAAATTTGTAAAGCAAACGACTGCATGCGACGCTACATCTAGTCACCTGGTGCGCCCATTTTGAAAACGTGTGCATTTTTGAAGTTCTGCCTCTTCCACTGGAAACAGTGTTAGGGTGAGAGTAAGTAGCATCGATTGTATAACAGAGAAAATCACGCATTTGATTTGAGTTTACACATGTATACGACATAATTAATAATATAAATGAATGAAGTGTATTTTACTAAAACTGCTTCAACAATCGAAAGTAGAAGGCTACGATGGTCACAATTTTTTGTGTTGTCACGAAGGGAATGCACCGTGAAATAGTGCAGGATCACCAGTACTATTAAAAAAAAACCGCCAAAGTGCTTCCAACTCAACTGGTGACTAACTTTCGGCATGTTGGCTACACAACTAAATATATGTGGACATTAGTACACACATGCGCCTGAAAATACACTTGATCAATAACAAAAATGCAAGATAGTACTACTATTAGTATCTGTAGTACAATTTACCTTGACATGTTTCGTCGCTCTTCTTAATGTAGCCCGTTTTGCAATTTTCACACTTTGTCGCGTCGTCGTCTTTGCACAAGTTACAGTTCGTCGCACTGCATTCTGGAGAAAACATAGAGTTGTATTATAATACGAATAATATAAGCACACTTTGCAAAAAGTGAACCCAACAATCTCATAGAGATATTTTGAAGTAAATGTCTTTGGTACGGCCTGCACCGATAAAAACTCCACCACGCCGATTCAGTTTGCCAACGTGCTAAATCCATAGGTCTGACCCAAAACTTTCGCAAACTTCGCAGGTTGACAACGGCGGCAAAGGCAATATAGCATCAATGATTAGATCCACAGTTTCTTAGAATGTATAGACTGTAGAACAAAGTGAATTAAAAAATACTATAAAGGCAATTTTGGTGGTAACTCTTATTAATATGTATCTCAGATAATTCATTTATTATGCAAACGATTGGATGCAACGACAACGAACGCTATATGTAAACACTGACTGCTCAGTTTTTCAAGACGACACGAATTTTTCATGTTTTGCCGCGTCCAATGGAAGCAATTTTATGGTAGTGTGAAGTTGCATCTGTAGTGTGTCGGTGCTAGTTAATCATTCTGATATATATTTACAAATATATAAGACATCAATAACATTAGCGACCGAAGTGTATTTTCATGATGCTGCTATGACAATTGAAAATGTATCACATGGTGGTCACATTCTTTGCTTGGAGATCTACGTAATATACTGTGAACAAATGTAATGTCTTGAATAATCTAAAAGAAAATACCAATGTGCTTCAACTCAACAGGTTCTGACGTTACAAAAGTCAAACTCTTTATGTAGATCTGGAAAACAACTGCATATAGTCATAACATTATATACCTGGACATTAATACAAGTGTCACTTGGTACGTTTAAAAGTTGAAGTAGTCGTATGTGACATTTTTTATTTTTATTGTACTACTTCTAGTAGGAGTCGTCGATTTCGTCAAATTTACCTTGGCATGTTTCGTCGCTCTTCTTAATGTAGCCGGTTTTGCAATTTACACATTTTGCCGCGTCGTCGTCTTTGCACAAGTCACAGTTCGTTGCAGTGCAAGCTGAAGTAAAATAAACTTGTATTATAATACGTATAATGAAAGTACGAAACGCAAACACAAGAAACACGCACGACAGGTCGAAATAATCTGTTTGGATCGGGGTCCGCCGATTTTAAATCCATTACGCTATACATTTCGTCTATACATTAAATTTATATCCCCGACCCGATTGTTTCGGGATCGTCACATGTTCATATCGGCGCCCACCAGTATGCAACATAGTTCATTAGATATACAGATCCTTGGAATGTTTACAACAGAATCAAATATACGTAAACGTACATTTAGTATTATTGTGATAAATACGTGGTTCAGACTCTAAATTTGTAAAGCAAACGACTGCATGCGACGCTACATCTAGTCACCTGGTGCGCCCATTTTGAAAACGTGTGCATTTTTGAAGTTCTGCCTCTTCCACTGGAAACAGTGTTAGCGTGATAGTAAGTAGCATCGATTGTATAACAGAGAAAATCACGCATTTGATTTGAGTTTACACATGTATACGACATAATTAATAATATAAATGAATGAAGTGTATTTTACTAAAACTGCTTCAACAATCGAAAGGAGAAGGCTACGATGGTGACAATTTTTTGTGTTGTCACGAAGGGAATGCACCGTGAAATAGTGCAGGACCACCAGTATTATTTAAAAAAAACGCCAAAGTGCTTCCAACTCAACTGGTGACTAACTTTCGGCATGTTGGCTACACAACTAAATATATGTGGACATTAGTACACACATGCGCCTGAAAATACACTTGATCAATAAAAAAAATGCAAAATAGTACTACTATTAGTATCTGTAATACAATTTACCTTGACATGTTTCGTCGCTCTTCTTAATGTAGCCCGTTTTGCAATTTTCACACTTTGTCGCGTCGTCGTCTTTGCACAAGTTACAGTTCGTCGCACTGCATTCTGGAGAAAACATAGAGTTGTATTATAATACGAATAATATAAGCACACTTTGCAAAAAGTGAACCCAAGAATCTCATACAGATATTTTGAAGTAAATGTCTTTCGTACGGCCTGCGCCGATAACAACTCCACCACGCCGATTCAGTTTGCCAACGTGCTAAATTCATAGGTCTGACCCAAAACTTTCGCAAACTTCGCAGGTTCACAACGGCGGCAAAGACAATATAGCATCAATGATTAGATCCACAGTTTCTTAGAATGTATAGACTGTAGAACAAAATGAATTAAAATATACTATAAAGGCACTTTTGGTGGTAACTCTTATTAATATGTATCTCAGATAATTAATTTATTATGCAAACGATTGGATGCAACGACAACGAACGCTATATGTAAACACTGACTGCTCAGTTTTTCAAGACGACACGAATTTTTCATGTTTTGCCGCGTCCAATGGAAGCAATTTTATGGTAGTGTGAAGTTGCATCTGTAGTGTGTCGGAGCTAGTTAATCATTCTGATATATATTAACAAATATATAAGACATCAATAACATTAGCGACCGAAGTGTATTTTCATGATGCTGCTATGACAATTGAAAATGTATCACATGGTGGTCACATTCTTTGCTTTGAGCTATCTACGTAATATACTGTGAACAAATGTAATGTCTTGAATAATCTAAAAGAAAATACCAATGTGCTTCAACTCAACAGGTTCTGACGTTACAAAAGTCAAACTCTTTATGTAGATCTGGAAAACAACTGCATATAGTCATAACATTATATACCTGGACATTAATACAAGTGTCACTTGGTACTGTTAAAAGTTGAAGTAGTCGTATGTGCCATTTTTTATTTTTATTGTACTACTTCTAGTAGGAGTCGTCGATTTCGTCAAATTTACCTTGGCATGTTTCGTCGCTCTTCTTAATGTAGCCGGTTTTGCAATTTACACATTTTCCCGCGTCGTCGTCTTTGCACAAGTCACAGTTCGTTGCAGTGCAAGCTGAAGTAAAATAAACTTGTATTATAATACGTATAATGAAAGTTCGAAACGCAAACACAAGAAACACGCATGATAGGACGAAATAATCTGTTTGGATCGGGGTCCGCCGATTTTAAATCCATTACGCTATACATTTCGTCTATACATTAAATTGATATCCCCGACCCGATTGTTTCGGGATCGTCACATGTTCATATCGGCGGCCACCAGTATGCAACATAGTTCATTAGATATACAGATCCTTGAAATGTTTACAACAGAATCAAATATAACACAGCGTAAACGAACATTTAGTATTATTGTGATAAATACGTGGTTCAGACTCTAAATTTGTAAAGCAAACGACTGCATGCGACGCTACATCTAGTCACCTAGTGCGCCCATTTTGAAAACGTGTGCATTTTTGAAGTTCTGCCTCTTCCACTGGAAACAGTGTTAGCGTGATAGTAAGTAGCATCGATTGTATAACAGAGAAAATCACGCATTTGATTTGAGTTTACACATGTATACGACATAATTAATAATATAAATGAATGAAGTGTATTTTACTAAAACTGCTTCAACAATCGAAAGGAGAAGGCTACGATGGTGACAATTTTTTGTGTTGTCACGAAGGGAATGCACCGTGAAATAGTGCAGGACCACCAGTATTATTTAAAAAAAACGCCAAAGTGCTTCCAACTCAACTGGTGACTAACTTTCGGCATGTTGGCTACACAACTAAATATATGTGGACATTAGTACACACATGCGCCTGAAAATACACTTGATGAATAAAAAAAATGCAAAATAGTACTACTATTAGTATCTGTAATACAATTTACCTTGACATGTTTCGTCGCTCTTCTTAATGTAGCCCGTTTTGCAATTTTCACACTTTGTCGCGTCGTCGTCTTTGCACAAGTTACAGTTCGTCGCACTGCATTCTGGAGAAAACATAGAGTTGTATTATAATACGAATAATATAAGCACACTTTGCAAAAAGTGAACCCAAGAATCTCATACAGATATTTTGAAGTAAATGTCTTTCGTACGGCCTGCGCCGATAACAACTCCACCACGCCGATTCAGTTTGCCAACGTGCTAAATTCATAGGTCTGACCCAAAACTTTCGCAAACTTCGCAGGTTCACAACGGCGGCAAAGACAATATAGCATCAATGATTAGATCCACAGTTTCTTAGAATGTATAGACTGTAGAACAAAATGAATTAAAATATACTATAAAGGCACTTTTGGTGGTAACTCTTATTAATATGTATCTCAGATAATTAATTTATTATGCAAACGATTGGATGCAACGACAACGAACGCTATATGTAAACACTGACTGCTCAGTTTTTCAAGACGACACGAATTTTTCATGTTTTGCCGCGTCCAATGGAAGCAATTTTATGGTAGTGTGAAGTTGCATCTGTAGTGTGTCGGTGCTAGTTAATCATTCTGATATATATTAACAAATATATAAGACATCAATAACATTAGCGACCGAAGTGTATTTTCATGATGCTGCTATGACAATTGAAAATGTATCACATGGTGGTCACATTCTTTGCTTGGAGCTATCTACGTAATATACTGTGAACAAATGTAATGTCTTGAATAATCTAAAAGAAAATACCAATGTGCTTCAACTCAACAGGTTCTGACGTTACAAAAGTCAAACTCTTTATGTAGATCTGGAAAACAACTGCATATAGTCATAACATTATATACCTGGACATTAATACAAGTGTCACTTGGTACTGTTAAAAGTTGAAGTAGTCGTATGTGCCATTTTTTATTTTTATTGTACTACTTCTAGTAGGAGTCGTCGATTTCGTCAAATTTACCTTGGCATGTTTCGTCGCTCTTCTTAATGTAGCCGGTTTTGCAATTTACACATTTTCCCGCGTCGTCGTCTTTGCACAAGTCACAGTTCGTTGCAGTGCAAGCTGAAGTAAAATAAACTTGTATTATAATACGTATAATGAAAGTTCGAAACGCAAACACAAGAAACACGCATGATAGGACGAAATAATCTGTTTGGATCGGGGTCCGCCGATTTTAAATCCATTACGCTATACATTTCGTCTATACATTAAATTGATATCCCCGACCCGATTGTTTCGGGATCGTCACATGTTCATATCGGCGGCCACCAGTATGCAACATAGTTCATTAGATATACAGATCCTTGAAATGTTTACAACAGAATCAAATATAACACAGCGTAAACGAACATTTAGTATTATTGTGATAAATACGTGGTTCAGACTCTAAATTTGTAAAGCAAACGACTGCATGCGACGCTACATCTAGTCACCTAGTGCGCCCATTTTGAAAACGTGTGCATTTTTGAAGTTCTGCCTCTTCCACTGGAAACAGTGTTAGCGTGATAGTAAGTAGCATCGATTGTATAACAGAGAAAATCACGCATTTGATTTGAGTTTACACATGTATACGACATAATTAATAATATAAATGAATGAAGTGTATTTTACTAAAACTGCTTCAACAATCGAAAGTAGAAGGCTACGATGGTCACAATTTGTTGTGTTGTCACGAAGGGAATGCACCGTGAAATAGTGCAGGACCACCAGTACTATTAAAAAAAAACCGCCAAAGTGCTTCCAACTCAACTGGTGACTAACTTTCGGCATGATGGCTACACAACTAAATATATGTGGACATTAGTACACACATGCGCCTGAAAATACACTTGATCAATAACAAAAATGCAAGACAGTACTACTATTAGTATATGTAATACAATTTACCTTGACATGTTTCGTCGCTCTTCTTAATGTAGCCCGTTTTGCAATTTTCACACTTTGTCGCGTCGTCGTCTTTGCACAAGTTACAGTTCGTCGGACTGCATTCTGGAGAAAACATAGAGTTGTATTATAATACGAATGATATAAGCACACTTTGCAAAAAGTGAACCCAAGAATCTCATAGAGATATTTTGAAGTAAATGTCTTTGGTACGGCCTGCACCGATAAAAACTCCACCACGCCGATTCAGTTTGCCAACGTGCTAAATTCATAGGTCTGACCCAAAACTTTCGCAAACTTCGCAGGTTCATAACGGCGGCAAAGGCAATATAGCATCAATTATTAGATCCACAGTTTCTTAGAATGTATAGACTGTAGAACAAAGTGAATTAAAAAATACTATAAAGGCAATTTTGGTGGTAACTCTTATTAATATGTATCTCAGATGATTCATTTATTATGCAAACGATTGGATGCAACGACAACGAACGCTATATGTAAACACTGACTGCTCAGTTTTTCAAGACGACACGAATTTTTCATGTTATGCCGCGTCCAATGGAAGCAATTTTATGGTAGTGTGAAGTTGCATCTGTAGTGTGTCGGAGCTAGTTAATCATTCTGATATATATTTACAAATATATAAGACATCAATAACATTAGCGACCGAAGTGTATTTTCATGATGCTGCTATGACAATTGAAAATGTATCACATGGTGGTCACATTCTTTGCTTGGAGCTATCTACGTAATATACTGTGAACAAATGTAATGTCTTGAATAATCTAAAAGAATATACCAATGTGCTTCAACTCAACAGGTTCTGACGTTACAAAAGTCAAACTCTTTATGTAGATCTGGAAAACAACTGCGTATAGTCATAACATTATATACCTGGACATTAATACCAGTGTCACTTGGTACGCATTTAAAAGTTGAAGTAGTCGTATGTGCCATTTTTTATTTTTATTGTACTACTTCTAGTAGGAGTCGTCGATTTCGTCAAATTTACCTTGGCATGTTTCGTCGCTCTTCTTAATGTAGCCTGTTTTGCAATTTACACATTTTGCCGCGTCGTCGTCTTTGCACAAGTCACAGTTCGTTGCAGTGCAAGCTGAAGTAAAATAAACTTGTATTATAATACGTATAATGAAAGTACGAAACGCAAACACAAGAAACACGCATGACAGGTCGAAATAATCTGTTTGGATCGGGGTCCGCCGATTTTAAATCCATTACGCTATACATTTCGTCTATACATTAAATTTATATCCCCGACCCGATTGTTTCGGGATCGTCCCATGTTCATATCGGCGGCCACCAGTATGCAACATAGTTCATTAGATATACAGATCCTTGGAATGTTTACAACAGAATCAAGTATAACACAGCGTAAACGTATATTTAATATTATTGTGATAAATACGTGGTTCAGACTCTAAATTTGTAAAGCAAACGACTGCATGCGACGCTACATCTAGTCACCTAGTGCGCCCATTTTGAAAACGTGTGCATTTTTGAAGTTCTGCCTCTTCCACTGGAAACACTGTTAGTGTGATGGTAAGTAGCATCGATTGTGTAACAGAGAAAATCACGCATTTGACCTGAGTTTACACATGTATACGAAATAATTAATAATATAAATGAATGAAGTGTATTTTACTAAAAGTGTTTCAACAATCGAAAGGAGAAGGCTACGATGGTCATTTTTGTTTTTGTTTTTACGAAGGGAATGCACCGTGAAATGGAGCAGGAACACCAGTATTATTAAAAAAAACCGCCAAAGAGCTTCAACTCAACTGGTGACTAACTTTCGGCATGTTGGCTACACAAATAAATAGATGTGGACATTAGTACACACATGCGCTTGGAAATACACTTGGACAATAAAAAAATGCAAGATAGTACTACTATTAGTACCTGTAGTACAATTTACCTTGACATGTTTCGTCGCTCTTCTTAGTGTAGCCCGTTTTGCAATTTTCACACTTTGTCGCGTCGTCGTCTTTGCACAAGTTACAGTTCGTCGCACTGCATTCTGGAGAAAACATAGAGTTGTATTATAATACGAATAATATAAGCACACTTTGCAAAAAGTGAACCCAACAATCTCATAGAGATATTTTGAAGTAAATGTCTTTGGTACGGCCTGCACCGATAAAAACTCCACCACGCCGATTCAGTTTGCCAACGTGCTAAATTCATAGGTCTGACCCAAAACTTTCGCAAACTTTGCAGGTTCATAACGGCGGCAAAGGCAATATAGCATCAATGATTAGATCCACAGTTTCTTAGAATGTATAGACTGTAGAACAAAGTGAATTAAAAAATACTATAAAGGCAATTTTTGTGGTAACTCTTATTAATATGTATCTCAGATGATTCATTTATTATGCAAACGATTGGATGCAACGACAACGAACGCTATATGTAAACACTGACTGCTCAGTTTTTCAAGACGACACGAATTTTCCATGTTTTGCCGCGTCCAATGGAAGCAATTTTATGGTAGTGTGAAGTTGCATCTGTAGTGTGTCGGAACTAGTTAATCATTCTGATATATATTTACAAATATATAAGACATCAATAACATTAGCGACCGAAGTGTATTTTCATGATGCTGCTATGACAATTGAAAACGTATCACATGGTGGTCACATTCTTTGCTTGGAGATATCTACGTAATATACTGTGAACAAATGTAATGTCTTGAATAATCTAAAAGAAAATACCAATGTGCTTCAACTCAACAGGTTCTGACGTTACAAAAGTCAAACTCTTTATGTAGATCTGGAAAACAACTGCATATAGTCATAACATTATATACCTGGACATTAATACAAGTGTCACTTGGTACGGTTAAAAGTTGAAGTAGTCGTATGTGCCATTTTTTATTTTTATTGTACTACTTCTAGTAGGAGTGGTCGATTTCGTCAAATTTACCTTGGCATGTTTCGTCGCTCTTCTTAATGTAGCCGGTTTTGCAATTTACACATTTTGCCGCGTCGTCGTCTTTGCACAAGTCACATTTCGTTGCAGTGCAAGCTGAAGTAAAAATAAACTTGTATTATAATACGTATAATGAAAGTACGAAACGCAAACACAAGAAACACGCATGACAGGTCGAAATAATCTGTTTGGATCGGGGTCCGCCGATTTTAAATCCATTACGCTTTACATTTAGTCTATACATTAAATTTATATCCCCGACCCGATTGTTTCGGGATCGTCACATGTTCATATCGGCGGCCACCAGTATGCAACATAGTTCATTAGATATACAGATCCTTGGAATGTTTACAACAGAATCAAATATAACACAGCGTAAACGTACATTTAGTAGTATTGTGATAAATACGTGGTTCAGACTCTAAATTTGTAAAGCAAACGACTGCATGCGACGCTACATCTAGTCACCTAGTGCGCCCATTTTGAAAACGTGTGCATTTTTGAAGTTCTGCCTCTTCCACTGGAAACAGTGCTAGCGTGATAGTAAGTAGCATTGATTGTATAACAGAGAAAATCATGCATTTGATTTGAGTTTACACATGTATACGACATAATTAATAATATAAATGAATGAAGTGTATTTTACTAAAACTGCTTCAACAATCGAAAGGAGAAGGCTACGATGGTGACAATTTTTTGTGTTGTCACGAAGGGAATGCACCGTGAAATAGTGCAGGACCACCAGTATTATTTAAAAAAAACGCCAAAGTGCTTCCAACTCAACTGGTGACTAACTTTCGGCATGTTGGCTACACAACTAAATAGATGTGGACATTAGTACACACATGCGCCTGAAAATACACTTGATCAATAACAAAAATGCAAGATAGTACTACTATTAGTAACTGTAGTACAATTTACCTTGACATGTTTCGTCGCTCTTCCTAATGTAGCCCGTTTTGCAATTTTCACACTTTGTCGCGTCGTCGTCTTTGCACAAGTTACAGTTCGTCGCACTGCATTCTGGAGAAAACATAGAGTTGTATTATAATACGAATAATATAAGCACACTTTGCAAAAAGTGAACCCAACAATCTCATAGAGATATTTTGAAGTAAATGTCTTTGGTACGGCCTGCACCGATAAAAACTCCACCACGCCGATTCAGTTTGCCAACGTGTTCGCTGGAGTTCATAGGTCTGACTGAGCTTTCCGCAAACTTCGCAGGTTCACAGCGGCGGCAAGGCAATATAGCATCAATGATTAGATCCACGGTTTCTTAAGAATGTATAGACTGTAGAGACAAAATGAATTAAAATACTATAAAGGCAATTTTTGTGGTAATTCTTATTAATATGTATCTCAGATTATACACTTATTATGCAAACGATTGGATGCAACGACAACGAACGGTATATGTAACCACTGACTGCTCAGTTTTTCAAGACGACACGAATTTCTCATGTTTTGCCG